>SNQJ01S0002116.1:492620-512749 GCA_010110895.2 Picea sitchensis | reverse complement strand
TTGTTTTAAGTTGTTAGTCTTAGGCAGAAATAGAGATTTGGGAGATTGTTCCCAGATTTTTGCAAACAGTTTTTGATAATTCCCACAGGGATGTTTTACCCTGTGGCCTTTATATACTCATTATTTTTGTAAAGAACCCATCACTATTGGGAGAACAAAGACTATGGACTTATGATGATACAGACTCGAATGGAAGTGAATCTTTTGTAACAGCTTTAGCTTTCAATTTATCATACTTTTGTTCAAGTTTTGTGCATTTTAATTTGTGATCAAGTTATTGACTACTTTAGATATCAAGACTTGTTACAAGTTGATGCGTTATGACTTAAATTTTGTCCATATCTGATGTATCTCATTTTACGCACAACAATTACTCTGTTTTAATTTAATTAATAGAAGGTTAATCTTGTTGGTTAAATGAACAATCATGCACAAATCTTCGCAATGGGATTTATCTAAATGTGATGGTCTGTGAAATATAAGATTGTTGTTGTTTTATGTCTTGTTTGTTCTGTCATTTGTATTCAAAGAGCACTGTTGCTTTCTATTTACAAGAAGCTTTTGGAAAATCTGATGCGGGTTTCCTCCCATCAAACAGCTAAATCAAGTACTATGCACAGGACAAATAGGAAGCGTTACTTCAGGTTAGTTTGTTATTTGCAATTTAACAGTTAATAAATTCGAGAATTCTCAGTAGTTTAGATAGATATATAGTTCGGATTTACAGGTAGGATTATTATTTTAATTGCTCAGCTTAGTTAGTTTTCACTTCTCTTCTTTCACAGAAAAGATATAAAAAAATCCAAAAATAATGGTTTCGCTGTCATAAGACATTTTACCAATGAATTTTGCAAATTTAGATCAAAATTTGTATTCTGTAAGTATTGTACATATATAACTGAGATCTAATTTTGTTGATAGTTGAACATTTAATTTCATAGAATTATTGTTGTATAATATTAGTAAGTAAATTGTATATATAGTTTTCGATTTGTATATAGTTTGTTGTAGTTGCTTATTTTTCACTTAGATTAGTTTTTTAGCTTTGTTTTTCTTTCGTTTTCCTAGGACTTAGATCGGCCAACGGAGCCGCTAAACCCGTCTGAGTGGATCATCCCAAACGGCTTGGGTTATTTAGACAACCCAGGACCGGATCCACCCCTCCAGTTGACGAGCGATCAATTTCTCCCATCAACAAATGGCGCTAGAAGGAGGGTCGACTGACAAGTCGGCCTTATAGGAGCCTTTATTTTCAATGTATTCAATTTCCCCCATGGCTCCCCAAACCATTGTGTTGGAACATGCTTTCAACTTCTCATTACCCAATGTTCCCAACGAGACAGTCTCTCGCTTGTACAAACTCACCTTTGACGGTGGAGGCAATATATCTGTTAAAGACCACCTTAACAAGTTTTGGTGCAAATGCATCAAACATGACATCTCATATTTAAGAGTTTTATGCAAACTTTTCGCTTTTACTTTTAGAGGTCGGATCAAACATTGGTTTGAATCCTTTCCAGCATGTCAAATTTTTTATTGGTTTCAATTTGTAGATGAGTTTCTAGATGCTTTTGAAATTTATGATTTTGATCAATTATGTGAAGAATTTCATACTTCGCTAATCAACGACAATTCATCTTCAGAAGACTTTTTGACAAGAGTCTATCATATCCTCTGTAAATTTAATCTCGATGACATGTCATTGGCATTAAATCTCTTCTATGATGCTTCCATCCCTTACATCCAGTCATGTTCAATCACAAATGAAGAACCAATTGCAAATCCTATCACTTAACTGCAAGAACAATCTTCTTTGCAAGAAGAGAAAAATTCTTCCGATAATGTTGAACAAGCCAGGGAGGTAGAATCTATTGATCAGGCTCTTATTGACAACCAAATTGGTTTTTCCTTTGGATCATTGTATTTTTAGTCTAAGACTAGTATGGAAGATGATTCGTTTCTGGCTCAAGGTGAATACCCTCATTCTTGTAACTCATGCTCTAATCAACATTTAAAATCAGTCATTGAAGAACACTTAAGCGATGAAAATCGTCTTGAATGTTCTAGTACTCCTATGAAACTGAGTAGAGAAGAAGTTACGCAACTAGAAGAAGAAACTTTAAACCTTCATCCTCAAAATGCACTTTGTTCACAGGAAAGACTAGATGCTTGTCACATAAGTTTTGAATTATCTATCACACAAAAGGAAAATCCAGATGATCATATTATGTTGAGGAATTCGTCACCAAAATAGAGTGAGATTTTTAAAGAAAGTGAAGAGAATTGTCTTAAGAATACCATTGTTGAGTATCATAGTTCAAGAGATTCTTTTCATCTGCTTATTTCTGATTCCTTTTATTCTTTATATCCTGATCTATTCCTAGATTTTGGTGGACTTGACATCTTACCTACAACATCCTACTCTCTTCCACCACAATCATATCCTTTCGATATGCTAAAGTTTGTTGAAATCAATTCCAAACCTAGCATTGATAAACTTGGATTTGACGCTTGTTCACTTTCATCACTCATATGGGAAGAGGACATGTTGTGAGATGATTTTACACAGTTTATTGTTAAAAAAGACAATGCATTATATCTTATGGAAATCAAACATTCTAAGTTTCATACTCGTTCTTTTCTTCGCTCGAATCTCAATGTTTATACTTCACATTTAGAAATGATCAATCTCATCGAAGGAAACATTCAAACCAACGATCCAATTAATTGCACGAATCCTCCTATGATGAGTTTCCCATTGGTATATTCGTTTCATCAAAGTCATGGTTTGCGTCCCCATTTTTGTGACAGGATCTTAGGATGGCTTGAATATTCATATATATAAAAAATTCATAATAAAGACAAAGTTGAGATTTCTTTCTCTTTACCTAAGTATCTTGGAAGTAGGCGTGACATATTTCTTTTAGATCCTCCATGTGAAGAAATTAATGAGTACTTAGAGAACTGTCAGGAGGATGGGGCATTTCATCCTTGGTTGATGATTATTCCATTTCCTCGTAATCTTGACAATTTTTTCAAAACTATTTACACTCACCCATGCCATTATGACCCTTATCACGACAAGATTGCGCAATGGCTGGAGGATTCGTACAACAAGAATATCCAAGGAAATGGTAAGATCATGCTTACTTCGTTTTTAGATGGTGATTATGAAGGTAAGTGTGATATTTTTCTGTTATTTGTTGATATGTTACCATTCTTATTACTAATGTTTGATCTTGTTTACATTGCAGGATTGGAGTTACTATGATGGCTACATTGGAAGCATGACTTCACGTAGTATCCTGATTTGTTTAATAGTTAGGGTAGGTTTAGGAATAGGTTTTCTTTCAGTTGTATTTCTCACTATTTCTCTTTTTAATAATGCAGTCATGAACGCAAGTGGGCGCACCACGAGAACCATAATACGGTTGTTGTCAGGGAAGTCCCCTTGATCCTTTTCTCTTTGCTTTTAGTTGAATATTTATTTTAAAAAAACGCAGTATCGTCATGAAAATCTTAAACGGAAAGTAAAGAGATAAATAAATCTGAATCAACCCTGACCCAAGGTACCACAAGCAAGACTGCTTTCCCATCAAACAACATTTTCCTACTTTTCAGTCTCCCAAGGGATTTGTGGCATGAGGTTTTCAGATGCACCTTTTGTACATATTTGTTTTTTGTTTTTGTTGTTTGGATTTCTTTGCTTTCCAATTTTTCTTCACTGGTGTGTTTTGTTTCCTTTTATGCTTATCAGTCTTTCTTTTGAAATACACATACCTGCATTTAGAACTGTTTGGACAAAGAAAACAGAAAATTCTTTCTCTGAAATGATTGTTGAAAAGTTGTCTAAACATCAATTGTAATATGCTTCTAAAATTTACATCCATGTCAAGGAAAGACTGTTGTTTGAAAGAAGTTTATTGATTTCAATCTGTAAGTGAAGCCTGTCACGATCATCTTTTTCTTCTTACAATGTCCCTGTTCCTTAAGCAAATGACTCAGAAGATGTCTCCCTGCCTTAGAAGGTCGGTTTTGTAAACAAACCATCTCTGAATCTTAATGAAGGATAGTTAATAAAATTCTTTCAAGGTCTGAAAAAATATGTCTAAAATATCATAATTTTCAGCGTCACCCCGCTCGATTATATATCTTTAAAAACTAAAAAAAACCATTAAAAGAGTTGTGGGAGGTGTTTGTAAATTCGTCGGGATACTGAACAGGTCTGTTGGCAGCGGGTAAATGTATGCATGATGCCAAGAAAACTTCGTTGGGGTACTGAACAGGCCCGCTGGCAGCGAAGCAATGTCGAGTATATGAAAATTCGCAAGTATGGAATCTCTTGACCTTAAAACGTCCTTTATTCTGATCTGGAACTTCTTGGCAGGATACGGATATCAAAGTAGGTTAAATGGCAACCATGTCGAGGCTATGGAAACCTATTGGCAGCAGTGGCTCTGTCAATAGTATTGGAGATTTTATCCTTAATATCGTGACTCGCTTTTGTTTAGATTGTCACCAGTTTTCATCTTTTCAATAACAAGCAACCTGGAACTGGAATTTTTTTGGTTAATGATGATGTTTAAACAATTTTCTGGTTGTTTTTGAGTTAGAATTATTCTCATTATCCTAATCTGGATTTTTTCTTTTGGCAGAGATAACTGCTTCTACCAATGTGTCACCATTGTTGGAAGCCATTTTGAATTTTTATCTTTTCCTTACAAGCTGCCCACACAAGGGTTTTGAACCCTCAATACTCATCGCAATCCTTTAAAACAAAATGACACTATTATTTTGCGCAATCACACACCTGTCTTTTCGTTTTCATTTTCACGACTGTAAGCATGAAAACCTTGAATTGGAAGTCATTTTGATGGCATTAAAATCGTCACTGGATTATTAAGAATAATCTTTTTCATGTGGTCATTTCATCTTTAACTCAATAATGGTCACACAGTTGGCAAGACACCAAACCTTTACTCACTTTGCATTTTGTGTTAATTTGACTTCATTTTATAAGTTTGTGGTGCAATGGTATTCGGGTGATTGTGATTGAATCCTTGATACAATAGTGGTTTGATGTTCTACTAACATTGTGATTAGACCCTTGGTGCAATGGTTTCATAGAACACATACTTTTTATGATCAAATCCTTGGTGCTATATTCGAAATGTTGTTTTGTTTTAAATCATACAAATGTTGTTGTTTTTTCAAATATTCGGATCGACTTGTCATGGTTTTTAATGGTTATTTGTTTGGCATGTCGTTTACATTGTTTTTGACACACATCAATAGTAATTTGAATCACCATAGCGTCGTCGACTGTACATTTCAAAATGAATGTTTTGCATGGTTTATTTCACTCCACCACCCTCGCACACTTAGGCATTAATGTCTGCCTTGTATCTCGGTCTACCTTTGTTTGTTTTGGGGAAACCTGTGAGCATTTGGTTCTGTTCCTAGCCTGTCAAACCCCCTCACCGTTTACCCTATTGACTGTTTGCTCTCTCCTATGGCTCCTGTAGTGTAAATTGAACGTCGTAATTGCCTCCCAGAGACACATTTTTGCGTGAGCGATTCTGGGAAAATGGTGTTGAATCAGATCGAACTCTTGAAAACCCAGAACCAAAATTAGCCCCTTTACCTTCATCGCGAGTGATTTCCTCAGAAATTGGGTTATTACAGAGTTATAGCTCGTGTTTTAGAGGTCAAGTTTCAGATCTTCTCCGTGGCTGAAAGGTGCGTTTTGGGTCTGTGTGCATTTGTTGGAATGTGTATTACTTCTCCAGGCCTATGCTTCAGAACCCTTCCACCCATCCAGCCTTGTGCCTCAACCTTCTATGAACCCTTGATCCATTCAAAGGGTATTCAACCAGTCTGCCAGCAAATTTTTACATCTAAAGGACATGTGGTTTTTAAAATAAAATAAAAATGTGTAAGCAGCTACAACCATCATGATTCGATTTGATTTCACAATGGCTGGTATGATTTTGTTTAATTTTAGTATGATTTTGCCTTTCTTAAATAAGCATAAACAATTTTGTTTGCTCTGAATTAGTTTGAATTAGTTCTGTTTCGTTTGAAGTAATTCAAAAAAATGATTCTGTTATTTTTGAATTGGCAAGAATGATTTCGTTTTGAATTAGCAAAAACTGATTGTGTTTGCATTGATTTGTTTGCTAAAATCGAATATAGCAATGTTTTGATTGAACCGATTTAATACGATTTTATTGTTCTTGAATTGGCATAAACGATTGTGTTGGCTCTGAGTTAGTTCGATTTAGTTCTGTTTGGTTTGATTCAAAAACGAGTATGTATGTCTTGAATTAGCATAGTCGTTTGTGTATGCATTGGATTAGTATCAAAGAATGGTTTGATAAATAGAATATAATTTGTTGATGCTAAAACGATTTCGTTGGTTTTGAATTATCAAAACGATTCTATTTGTTTTGAATTCGTAATAACAGAGTTGTTTGACAGATCGCATACATCCCTATTAACATTCGATTAATGCAATACGATTCTGTTAGTTCTAAATTGGCATAAAAGATTCAGTTAGTTTTAATGTGAATGATTGGCTTTGTTTTGAATTAGTAAGTAAGAGTTATTTGATTCACCGCAGAAATTCTTTTTATTATTTGGAATCATTTAAAACAATTATGTTTGCAAATATGACCAGCTACAGAATCGTTTGATTCTGTTAGCTAGTCATAAAAGTTGGATTTTTTGTTGATTTTACAACTGAACATTGTCTAAAATTGTTTATTCTTGTCCACCTACAGGTACACACGAATTTCAATGGGAAATTGGACATGCTATGGCAGTTTAGAACATGCTTTTTGTTATACAGTTTTGTTTTAAGTTGTTAGTCTTAGGCAGAAATAGAGATTTGGGAGATTGTTCCCAGATTTTTGCAAATAGTTTTTGATAATTCCCACAGGGATGTTTTACCCTGTGGCCTTTATATACTCATTATTTTTGTAAAGAACCCATCACTGTTGGGAGAACAAAGACTATGGACTTATGATGATACAGACTTGAATGGAAGTGGATCTTTTGTAACAGCTTTAGCTTTCAATTTATCATACTTTCGTTCAAGTTTTGTGCATTTTAATTTGTGATCAAGTTATTGACAACTTTAAATATCAAGACTTGTTACAGGTTGATGTGTTATGATTTAAATTTTGTCCATATCTGATGTATCTCAGTTTACGCACAACAATTAATCTATTTTAATTTAATTAATAGAAGGTTAATCTTCTTGGTTAAATGAATAGTCATGCACAAATCTTCGCACTGGGATTTATCTAAATGTGATGGTCTGTGAAATATAAGATTGTTGTTGTTTTATGTCTTGTTTGTTCTGTCATTTGTATTCAAAGAGCACTGTTGCTTCCTGTTTACAAGAAGCTTGTGGAAAATCTGATGCGGGTTTCCTCCCAGCAAACAACTAAATCAAGTACTATGCACAGGACAAATAGGAAGCGTTACTTCAGGTTAGTTTATTATTTGCAATTTAACAGTTAATAAATTCGAGAATTCTCAGTAGTTTAGATAGATATATAGTTCAGATTTACAGTTAGGATTATTATTTTAGTTGCTCAGCTTAGTTAGTTTTCACTTCTCTTCTTTCACAGAAAAGATATAAAAAATCCAAAAATAATGGTTTCGCTGTCATAAGACATTTTACCAATGATTTTTGCAAATTTAGATCAAAATTTGTATTCTGTAAGTACTGTACATATATCACTGAGATCTAATTTTGTTGATAGCTGAACATTTAATTTCATAGAATTATTGTTGTATAATATTAGTAAGTAAACTGTATATATAGTTTTCGATTTGTATATAGTTTGTTGTAGTTGTTTATTTTTCACTTAGATTAGTTTTTTAGCTTTGTTTTTCTTTCATTTTCCTAGGACTTAGATCGGCCAACATAGCCACTAAACCCATCGGAGTGGATCATCCCAAACGGCTTGGGTTATTTAGACAACCCCGGATTGGATCCACCCCTCCAGTTGACGAGCGGTCAATTTCGCCCGTCAACACAGTCCCGATCACAGGAGTCAGTACAACAACGACAACATCAACTACCACAGGGGAAATTCTAGTAGCAACATCAGTGATAGCTCCAGATGTAGCAGACCAATTGGAAAAAGCAATGGAAGATATGTATCTGCAAGGGGCAGAAATCAGAAAACTGCAAGAAGAGATTCAAAATCTCCAAAAACAGAATTCCACATTCCAGGCCAGTGACAACACTGAGAGGTATAAGTCAAAAAAACTCAAACAAGAACTATAACAGCTGCAGAAAGAAACAATCATGGCTAAGACTATGTCAGAGGACAAATAAAATATTTGGTTGGACATCTGTCAGTCGGTGACAGAGATTTCACCCCTGATACAAATCATGTTTGAACAACATGATATAGTGCAGATAGCCAAATAGGCCATCGACAGGATAAAGGGAGAACTGGGAGAAATGCCTAAAAAGGCCAACGAGATAATCAAATTCTTGAATTCTAAATCAAAAGAAGAGATGGAAGCCCTGCAAATTGAGGATAGGACTGAAACAATTCTTGAATTTAAGAGAGTCTTGACCAAGAGGGGACTAATGCTACAACTCAAGGAAAGAGTTTAGGCAATGGATGTCGCGGTACAGAGGTTTTTCAGCAAGACTGAATCCTTGCAGAAGAAAGGTTTCCCAAGATTATTTGTGATTAATAATAGGTTGATTACTCCCTCATATTATAAATAGAATATTCTCACAGTGGCGAAGGATGGGTTCAAGTTCACAAGCATAAAAGGAAGCATTACGGGTAAAGCATTCTTGGAAACTCTGAGATAATAATCCACACAAAATGTTGATGCTTCAATGATATCTCCCTTATGAGATCATAAGTTTGATGCTTCACAATGTCTCTCCTTTCACCATGAAGAGGCCTCCTTATATAGGCTTGGAGAGGCCTAACCACTTAAGATATCCTTGGGATAAGTTGAGGATTCTTCTCTTTTAATTGTGTATCTTCCCTAAGGTCGAGCCTTGACCTCAGATCTGAATCAAACCAACTACAGATATGAAGGGATTCTTCCCTAATTTCTCTCAACAATCCAAAGATTCGCTGAAAAAAGGCCAGTGCTCCCTTAGAATGGGGTACAGAGCGTTGGAATGCTCCCCGAAAGGAGGTCACAGAGCGTTGGCACTCCCTGACCGTGTATAGGTGAGCGTTGCCTTCCAAAATTGATTTTTTAGTGGTTTTCTCAGTTGAAAAAGACTTGCACTCTTTGTCAAATGAATTCTCCTCTTCATAACCAGTATTTTGAGGTGTCTTGTAAGTGTTCTTGATAATGTCATCTGAGACACAACATGGATAGGACAACAGTATGATATTTGCGACACTTGTATGCAAAATACGACACTTGTGACATTGGTAATGATGACACTAGGCCATCATCCTAATGAGTAATTTTGATGTGTAGCAGATTGCCCCCAAAAGTGCGAAGTTAGAATATGAGAACTAATGACTGAAGTAATTTGTAGACTTATTCAAGCAAGGGTACGAACTCAGAGAACCTGATAGAATTTGCACACAACCATCAAACAAATGTGATGACATGTTTCAAACCCAAGGCAGGCTTACCTATGCTTGAGTGATAAATACTTTTAAGGTATGGCCGCCATAAAATACACTGCGGATCCATAATTATACTGATAAAAAGGTATAGCCACTGAATATACAATGTGTATCTATACTCCTATGACCTAAATTGATCATAGCCACGAAGAATACACGGTGGATCTACGAGACGACAAGACATAGCCATGACCAATACAAAGTGGATCTATGTAACAATATATGTGTCAACGTTCAAAATAAACTCTGTCGCAACCTGGGTAAAGTACAGATAAGAGTGATGACATAACCCAGGGTCTTCTTACTGATCCCGATGTAGTATGAATCTAACCATGTGAATATATGTTCTGATGTCGAACATGGCATAAACCACTTGATTACCGGTCAATGAGGTAAACCATTAACAAGTGCGAGGGAAATCACCTTTGATGTCAATGATTCCCAAGGTACTCTAGTACATTCCAATGAATGTGAATGGATGAGATGAATTCAAACATCTCTGGAATCATCCGATCAGAGGTCAATGATTTAAATCCACTATCGGACGTAAGGAGGCCTACCATTAAGGCATGTAGGTCCCAAGGTACTAACTAGTTTCTAAGTCTAGTTCCTGGATAATGCGCTGAAGTCGATAGGAATAGACTCGTCGAAGGAGGGCCTTGATGTATCCCCCATCAATGACACGAAACTGACACAGAGATGTAATTGGTGGATCAAAAGAACATGGACTGACATGGGTGTTGAAACAGAAATGTGTGATGGTTGACTCTTGAGGCAGACACTTCCCTTGAACACTGAGGCACGACAACAGAAACGTGACTTGGACCAAAACACGATAATGCAGTGGATATGGTGACTTCCATCAGGTGACCCAAAGGAGTAAGAAAACTCAGAGTATTGGTTCAGTGCAGAGGTTCAGCAAATTAAAATGTATGCAAAGACAAAGTGTTGTGTTCAAGGGTGACCGTACGAATCACTGATAATGTTCTAAAAAACTGCTTGGCTTGCTTCCTTGAATTTTCCCCCCATCCAGATAGACGAGTACCTCTTTTTTAATTAACGAGCTCGAGGAGGGTAATGCATTCTTGATATAACTCACCTTCAGTAAGTCCCTCTTCCTTTGTTTAACAAACCAGAAGAAGTAAGGGTTAGGTCTCGTATGGGCCCTTCAATGTATGATCATTTAACGAGTCCAGAGAAGGTAAACTCAGTGGTTTTTCATATTTAGAGAGATTGAAAATGACTTAAAGATGACTTCAGGGTTGTCCTTTTAGGTAATTTTAGTCTCGCGAGGCCGAAAAAGAGATAAATTATCACTCGAAAGATGCCCTGTCAAAATTTTTAACGAGTGGGAAAGGAAGCAAGATCACTCAGCAATCTTTTCATGTTTAGAGAGTCTGAAAAGATCTTAAAGACGACTCCAAGGGGTTCCTTTTTCGTGTATCCATGTGGGTCTGAAAAAGAGATAAAATTTTACCCGACGCGATCTTATGTGTTTGAGCTTGAGAACGAACTAAGACTATGCTCGTGAATGTGACAAGATGAAAAATGAACAAAATTGCTCCGAAAAACTACCAATAATGTCAAAATTGCATTCCAGGGGATTAATAAGGCCTCCAAAATATTTTCAAAAACCCAAAAATAACTATATCTTATGCAAAAATGAAATGTATAATAGTAAAATGTGGTAATAATATCATTTACCATTTCATTTGTGCAAATATTTGTAGCAGTGGAGAATTTGTGCTTTGGAGGTGAATCTTGCATTGTTCGGTGTTGGAGCTACGGTCAACCATTTTCCTCATCGTTTCAACCAGGTTATTGTTTTTCTTCCTTTCTTTCATTTGTATGGTTCAAAATTCATTTCTGGGCAATGGTTGGGTGCAAAAAATGATGCCCTGGGTTGTCTCAAGCGCCCAAAAAAGATCGGCGCTCCTCTAGATTTAGTGGGAGAGTGTTGCCTGTTTTTTAAAGCACCCCTACAAGCTGTTGAAATGCATGCCAACACACTGGTGTAGTGGTGGAGAGGGCGTTGCCCAAAACTTCCAACGTTTTCTCAAATCATGAATGGTGTGCATTTTTATTTTTAAAGAGCCTTGATCATTGTTGTAGGGTTACATTGGTGAACTAATATGCATATGAGATGGGTGTTGGCCTCATAGACAATGCAAACAATTTTTGAAAGTTTTTTTTAATTACCCAAAAATCACCGAAAAGATGTGATTAATGAATTTTGGTTGTTGATGATTGCAGGTAACTTCGGAAATAATCATGATCGAGTGGAAAGAAAGAGAGCATGAGCTCTATGATGTGGTCACATTGCAAATTCCCCGAGCATGGGCTGCATTGAGGAATTGTGGTCTCCTCAAGTTCTTCAAAATGAAAAAAATGAAGAAAGATATTCTTCTTCTTGAGCATATGATCGGGTTATGGAACATTGTGGAACAAGGATTCCAAATTCGAACGTAGCTTCTCACCATCGAGTTGTAATATGTATACTTCCTAACCGGCCTCTCGAAAAGAGGGGCACCCATATTTTTGTCTGGACAGAGGGCACTTCCTGCGCCTATGGATGAGTACCTGGAAAACCATTGTATCCCATGAGCAAGACTAGTGGGAGGTAGAATCACAATCAAAGATATCAGGGACCTACCTCTTCGATCCATTATGTTTTCCATTACGAGCATAGCGGGAAGTACCAGCGCGCACCTAGTTTCAAGATCACAGGTGGTCTATGGTTTATAGTTTCTAGAGCCAACATTGTTTAATTGGAGTGCAGGGTTCCTTCAGAATGTGAAGGAGCAAATTACGAGATGCAGAGCAGAGCAGCAGAAGCAGTTCGGGTATGGTTCATTCTTGGTTTCGTTCTTCTTAGAACGCATTCCTCTGATGCAACCTCAAATTGCATTAGCAATACGACCAGTGGGAGAACCATGTATGGAGAAATGGACTAACTTGTCTCCAAGACTAGGCTCAAATTCAGAGTTCAAATTCACTGGTGATTTCTTCGCTTGGTTGGGATGCCAATTGATTGTGATAGAATATTTTCCATATGCCGAAGTATATTTCTGGGGAAGCATGGACCTGGTCCTTCCATATGGGGTAAACTAGGATGCGTCTGCTAAGAAACCAAAAAATATTTTTTCAAGTGTGTTTTTTTATTTTAAACCTATATTATGTTTTTGGGTACATAGGAGAGTTTCTAACAGGTGTATCGTTTCATCATGTAGACAAGGGAGCAACATGTCCGGCAGAGATACCAGCATTGGGGCGTCGCGGGGATGCTCAGGTAGTAGTAACAGTAGGGGGTCTCCAAGAGGTGGAGACAAACCTCTGTGGTCTTATGACGGGTATTCCTCCCCTTGAGAGGGAGAACGTACCCTTGCACTTGCAGAGACACACAATGGGAGTTCCTGAAATTATTAACTCTTTACTGAGACGAGTAGCCTGTGCGGTGATGTGCTACTCAGAGCACAATGTGATGCGGGAGGACTAGGACCTCACTGATGATATTTTTGTATATTCTTTATGACGATGTTATGGGCACGAGGACCCAACATTTTTCCCTTCTATGTAATTTTTTGATGTAATCAAACATTTTCAATCACGTTGTATATATATAGATTTCTGAGTTTTTACAGTGCCAAATGATTTGAAAATAACGATGTATTTTATGTGATGTTTTTTAATTTACATGATGATATGTGATGTGATTTATTTCCTTTATGAAAACTTATCTATGTGCAAGATACCTATCCATGATGTAATTAGCTAACAAATCTGAAATGGTATTGAGTTATCTTGGTATGTGTTTGTATTCAATAAAATCAAACATTCATTCAAGACGACAAACTCGTAAGTGGAGACGTAGTAGGATAGGATTGAGAATAGCATAGATTCAATTAAGTTGATAGACCACGAATTGGGAGTCTAGGTTGATAATCATGCGAGAAACGCCTAGGGAGGAGGCTTTGGTTAAAAGTTCGATGACAACATGATATTCTGCCATGTTTTTAGTTGTTGATCTTAAGAAAATACCTCCGGAACTCACCAACTCGTCAGAGTGGTAAATGACCCAAGCTGCAAAAGCAATGTTCTGGGTGTGTCGACTAGTGCCATCCGCAAACCCGACAAATATAGGAAAGGAAGATGTCATCTATGCATGAAAACACAAGACATAGTATAAGTGGCTAAGGAAAAAACTCGAGCACACAAAATAAAAAGACACACCAAACTAAAAATACAATAGTGTACAAAGCACGTATGTTAGATGTTCTATGCATAGTACTTCTTAAGGTAAAGCCCGTTCTGAGGCTCACCCAGGGAGATTTTTTCGTAGTCAATTAGTTCATAGGCGCCTCTATGTAGAACACATTTCACGATGTAAGGACCATTCCATAGAGGTTCTAACTTCCATGTCCCTAACTTATCATGAGCCTAGTCATAAACGAGGACTAGGTCTCCTTCTGCAAAAGCGTGACGATAGACGGATTTGTGGTATTGATTCTTGATTCACTTTTGATATGTCTCGTTAACGAGAGCGACATCACGAGATGTTTCATCCAACCTATTCAAGTGTAAGAAACGTTCTTCTTCAGCAGAAGTGTGGGGCAGGAGTTCTACTTTGAGTTTCAGCGAGGGAATTTCTCACTCGATTGGTAAAACAACTTCTATACCATATACTAGCTGGAAGGGAGTGAATCCAGTAGCAGTTTTTACTGAGGTCCGATAAGCCCAGAGAGCGAAGAAAAGTTGTAAGTGTCAAGATGTCTTGTTTTCCCCTACCATCCATTGGATCATGGTTTTAAAGACCTTGTTGATAACTTCAACTTGTCCATTAACTTGAGGATAGTACGGGGATGAGTTCTCATGGTGAAAACCCAACTTGGCATGTAAATCACTCATCACTGGTTATGAAAGTATGAACCATGATCAGTGACAATGGTGTGTGGAACACCAAAATGAGTGATGATGTGGTTAAAAAATAAACGAGTTGTAGTATGACCATCATTCAGAAAGGTAGAAATAGCCTCAACCCATTTTTTAAAGTAATCAACGACGATGATTATATAACTGTGCCCCTCGGCTAAGGTAGGCTTACACTGCATGAAATCAATGCCCCATTTGGAAAAGGGGCCAAAGGCAATAATGAGATGCAGCGGAGCAGGGTGGGTGCGTGCCTTTTTTTGAAAAACTTGGAAGGGTGGGAACTTTTGACAATCAACAGGTAAAATGTCAATCTGGTTATACCACGAGAAACCATCCATAAAAGAGAAAATTATTCTACCAGCGCAATTATCAATAATTTGGTCGATGAAGGGCGTAGGGTAGTTGTCTTTCGGACAAGCCTTATTGAGATCCCTATAATCTACGCAGACATGAATGGTCCCTTGCTTCTTAGTGACTGGAACAATGTTCGAAACCCATTCTGTCAAGGGGACAGGATAAATGAAGCCAGATTTCAATAACTTTTCAAATTATGCCTTAATGGTCGTGGTATTTTAGGATGGACCGGGCGAAGTTTCTATCGAATAGGTTTGACACTTGGGTAGGTTTTAATATCATGCACAATGATTGATGGATTGATCCCTGGCATCTCTTCGTAGCTCCAAGCTAAGACATCGCGAAATTCTTTAAATAAAGTGGTATATGAGACCACTTCCTCGGGCGAACAATTAGCACTGAGGTTGATGTTTTCCATGACACCTTCTTTTATCGAAATGTTGATAAATATCATAGATGAAATGTTGCCCAAATTCCCCTCAGAAAGAGTATCTTGTGTGAGGATAGGAGATTGTGGAAAATTGACAACATCAGGAGGGAAGACAGAGTGTATGTCTTCTTGAATTTCTTCGAGGGGTGGAAGAAAAGAGAATTGATGATGGCTATCATCCCAAGGTACATTTTCGATGCTAAGCATTTCCATTATAGATTCATCGGAAGGAAAAAAATTGGAAATGTAGTCGAAAGCAGTCGTCAAGGAATTTAACCATGATGGCATCGAGTAATTGTCGGGTGCCAAGAGATGTTGGTCATCCGAGGAGGGAGAGGCAGATTAGATAGCAACGTATGAGGTTTCGGCTGGACTAAGTGGCATGGTGTCACCTAGTGCATCGAATTCCAACAGACTAGGTACAATCCAAGGGTTAGATGATTCCAAGGATTGGTAAACCATAGTCGAAATCATATTGATTGTGGCAATAGGATGTGTGGTGGGTGGAAGTGGTGTAGGGAAGGTACCCATAAGGCTAGAGTCTTTAAACAAGCCAACACCAATGCTTTCATATGTGATCTTGTGATCTCCCAAGAATGGAATATTGTTGGTAGCGGGAGCATGAGTGTCGAGTGTACAGAAATCTAACTGATTGACAGTGACAATTTTTCCCTGATGAGGAAATTGTATGCATCGAAATACCAACGAAGAAATGACAATCATAGCATAAAACCAACTTCTTCCAAGTAACAAGTTGTAATCGAGAGGAGCATCGACCACCTCAACATCAACAGTAACAGTCTTACCGCCTAACTAAATGACTAAGGACTGTAATAGTCCATGAGGATTAAAACCTCGCCCATCGAATGCATGCAACATCATTGGGGATTTTTTAAGTGCGGGTGATTTCAAGATTTTCCAGCAGGCTAAAGACATGACACAAGTAGAGGCTCCCTCATCCAATATAGTTCGGTGGATTTTTTGATTGTGAACAACAACATCAACTTGGAAAGCAAGTTGGTGAGAGAGTCGAGATGTAAAATTATCCAGGTAAAACATTATATTGTTGGATGAATCAGGATCAAAAGCGCCAATAGTGGCCAAGAGCGTTCTACGTTGACTAGGGCAATGTTGTAGAACTTCTAACGTAGACATAGCACACGGTGCTTGAGTCGAATCTTCAACTATGTTGTAGTTCTGGGTAGCACGCGAACTAGGATTAAAGGTAGATTTATGGATAGTGCTCTTAGGAGGGCATAATATAGAGTCGAACGCAGGTTTCTCGATCTGTAATGTCCCCATTTTGGGACATTATAACTTTACAGAGTGTTATGCCTACCAGAGTAGCTAGATAGGGTTGATAGAGAGTTCGAGAGATATTGAGGGGTTTTATTGGGTTCGACTTGCATCGTTCATCATCAGGATCCATTCCGCACAACTTGGTTTTGGTTTCATTGCATTTCGACGATTTCCATAATTTTGAGTTATTATGGGTCATATCTTAATTAATTTCACTAAGAAGGTCATAATGGGCATATTACTTGGAGAAACATCTTAGTGTAATAGCTCATCAGAATCGGGAAGAAGAACACTACATGATAATATGATGAGAAGTGACTTTCAATGATCGGAGAAGCCATAAGGATGGATAAATCACTTTTTAGAGGTAAAATGATTAATTAAGTGATTTAATCAAGGAATAATAAAATAAAGTAAAATTCACTTGGAGGGAAAAGGTCAACAATGAATTAGGGTTTCGGCAGTGAATTAGGGTTTTGGAAAGCTATAAGAGAAGAGGCAGCAATCTAATTCATCATTATGCGGATTATGACTTGTCATTGAGGAGAAGAGGCACATCTCAGGAGAGATAGTTCAGTGTATTCCAGGAGGAAGACACCAGTTGGCTAATTTCAGTGTTGAAATACACACCCTAGTCACCAGGAAGATTATCCAGGTCTTCCATCATTCTTCATTGATTCCGCAGTGCTCCCATATTCCGGGTATTATCTTTTAGTTGCTTATTTGTATTCCGACTAAGATCCTTTGTATCTTGATCTAGTCTAGTATTGTCAGTTTATTCAGCTGCATTCGACCATTTTGTAATCCACAGAGATATCATAATACAAACTTTGCAATCCTTTGTCGCATTTATTATTTGTATGATCATTTATATGTTGTAAACCTTTGATCCTACACACACATTAGCAGTGTTTCCTAGACTAGCCAAGTCAGGAACATTACAGTGGTATCAAAGTTGGTTTTCCTGCCAGCCTAAGGGGAAAATCAGATAAGGATCTAGATACATCATTACCAACGAGTGGATTGACAGGAGCATAGATGGAGCCTACACCCATTAGATGCAGGGAGACTTTCTACAATTGCAAAGTGCCTTGGAAGCCAAATCACAGATGTAGGGGTAAAGGGAAGGTGCACATTGTTGAGGTGCAATATGGCAGCGAGGATGAGGAGATGCATGTGAATGAAACCATAGATTCCTATTTGGAGAAGTCCAATAAGGCTAGTGACTCTTGCGCATATGAGGGGCAGTTGTATGGACAGGATGATAGTGCATATCCTTCATCTTCCCCATCAGGTAATGTTGAGGATTCAACACTTCAGCATAGTGGTGACACTTGTGACGATTCATATGTGTTGGCGCTTAGACATGATGAGATTAGGAGGTTGGATGACCTACCGGTGGGTGTAGACATGGATTCCAGGAAGTCATGTATGGAGAATGATGATATTCCTATGATGAGTGACCCACATTTTTCATCTTCTCAGTCACCTATGCTAGCCACGACACATGAGGATATCAGTGGCATTCCCAATTATATGGTAGAGGAGCCTTGTGTGGGGATTGTACACAAGGAACATATGGATCTGCAGACCCGGGAGGAGAGGTATGGCTTGGAGATAGTTGACCTTACACATACCTATCAGTATGAGGAGAGTGAATCACCACTCTTGGATATTCCATTGATGGACCAGGTTGTGGAGACCGACAGCTTGTTGGGACACTTACTCCCAGGATTGATCTATAGTGATGAGGATGCACTCCTTATTGGTCAGAATGACCATAGCACGTGTCTAGACACATCTGTATGGGATCCAGGGGAAAATGATATTAGTAGGGTGAGTGCACAGGAGGATACAGCTGCCCATACAGGATATGGTGTGATTCATATAGGGGTTGCAGTTGGCGATGGAATGCAGTGGCATATAGGAGGACTCACTAACACAAGGGACAGTGGGCAGTTCAGTGACTTATATTTTGAGGAGTGTGTTGTTGGGGATTCCATTGTTGACACTAGCAGTGAGAGGCATGAGGTAGCACCTCAACGGAATTGTGACCAGGGGTCACGACACTTGGCAAGACAGTTGAGAGTCAATGAGGACATGATCATGGTAGCCACTAGATGCATTGATGATACACATGCATTGGTGGAAGATTATTGTTGGAGGGCCTTGATGGCATAGGATAGTTCAGATGGGGGACTTGTCATTGATGACTTCCATACACTCAAGGAGAGAGTGATTGTGATGAGGGTCGACTACCAGCAATTGTTGAGGGATAGGGATTACCTATTGGAGGTTGGCGAGATGTATCACAGGGCACTGAGGGATAAGGAGGTTGAGGTGGATCGACTCATTCATGAGTTGGTGAGCACACAGAGATTCTTGGAAGGCACACAGACAACCCTTCAAGAATCAAAGTCCAAATCAAAGGAGCTCTTTGAGGAAATTAGACAGAGATCCACTACATCTATTTCAGTAGAGAGTCAGATATATCCCTCAGCCACATTGCGAGAGGATGTTGGCGGTTTAGCAATGGAGCACCAGTTGAGGGAGGAGCATGAAGATTACCAAGGATCACTGATGAGTATGGAGAGATATGATCCAGAGATACATGAGGATGTCCATAGGTCACAGGGACCACCCTTCACGAAGGGTGTTGAGACAGTTGAGCACACACGTATACATGGGGATTCCAGAGCCAGGGGAAGTTATGAGGACACTTCCATTTATGTTCCAGGATTGGTTTACCTTCATGTAGAGGATGACCCCGTAGTACACCCAGGATCCATGATATTGCAGGTGTATACAGGAGATGACATGAGTATGCAGGGGCACGCAGTTATGAGTGGTAGTTCACAGAGACACACAGAGTTGTACAGTGGGATTAAGGGGGATGCACTGGATTGCAAGGAGGATATGTACTTAGTAGAGCATGGGCAGTCCTCTCCCTTGCAACAGTATACAGATTTGGGATATCACCTTCACCATAGCAGCAATTGTGTGAGTGATGATGGATGGAGAATTATTGACCCACAGTTGGTAAAGGTACCTACCATTGTACCCGATGGTTGGTGTTCAGTGATGAGTACATGCAATTATTTACCATGGGTGTCGATGGACGAGATTTTGGTTAAGTCCTTTGGATTGACCAAAGCATATGATACTTTCTAGTCCTATAGTTGGTTGCAGATATTTATGATAGCCTTTCCCGATAATTTCATCATTGACAAAAGCACAGGGGGTGCTAGACAGTGGCAGGGGACATGGAGGGTTGGTAGGCCTAGAACACTTGATAGGAGTGTCTTGATTGCATTCATCAGGATAGGGGTGGATCATCATGGGCAGACAGTTGAGGCCATGGGCGTGATGGGGAGTATCCTAGGCCATGGGACAGAGGATATCTCAGAGGTTGCTACATATTCAGACTCTCATTGGGATGAGGGTGGAGTGCTTTCGACAGTTACCAGTAGGGCACACCAACA
>SNQJ01S0002116.1:466581-486507 GCA_010110895.2 Picea sitchensis | reverse complement strand
AAATATGAACTATATATCTATCTAAACTACTGAAAATTCTCGAATTTATTAACTGTTAAATTGCAAATAACAAACTAACCTGAAGTAACGCTTCCTATTTGTCCTGTGCATAGTACTTGATTTAGTTGTTTGATGGGAGGAAACCCGCATCAGATTTTCCACAAGCTTCTTGTAAACAGAAAGCAACAGTGCTCTTTGAATACAAATGACAGAACAAACAAGACATAAAACAACAACAATCTTATATTTCACAGACCATCACATTTAGATAAATCCCAGTGCGAAGATTTGTGCATGACTGTTCATTTAACCAAGAAGATTAACCTTCTATTAATTAAATTAAAATAGAGTAATTGTTGTGCGTAAACTGAGATACATCAGATATGGACAAAATTTAAATCATAACACATCAACCTGTAACAAGTCTTGATATCTAAAGTAGTCTATAACTTGATCACAAATTAAAATGCACAAAACTTGAACGAAAGTATGATAAATTGAAAGCTAAAGCTGTTACAAAAGATCCACTTCCATTCGAGTCTGTATCATCATAAGTCCATAGTCTTTGTTCTCCCAACAATGATGGGTTCTTTACAAAAATAATGAGTATATAAAGGCCACAGGGTAAAACATCCCTGTGGGAATTATCAAAAACTGTTTGCAAAAATCTGGGAACAATCTCCCAAATCTCTATTTCTGCCTAAGACTAACAACTTAAAACAAAACTATATAACAAAAAGCATGCTCTAAACTGCCATAGCATGTCCAATTTCCCATTGAAATTCGTGTGTACCTGTAGGTGGACAAGAATAAACAATTTTAGACAATGTTCAATTGTAAAATCAACAAAAAATCCAACTTTTATGACTAGCTAACATAATCAAACGATTATGTAGCTGGTCATATTTGCAAACATAATTGTTTTAAATGATTCCAAATAATAACAAGAATGTCTACGGTGAATCAAATAACTCTTACTTACTAATTCAAAACAAATCCAATCATTCACACTAAAACTAACCGAATCTTTTATGCCAATTTAGAACTAACATAATCGTATTGCATTAATCGAATGTTAACAGGGATGTATGCGATCTGTCAAACAACTCTGTTATTACCAATTACAAAAAAACATAATCGTTTTGATAATTCAAAACCAACGAAATCGTTTTAGCATCAACAAATTATATTCTATTTATCAAACCAATCTTTGATACTAATCCAACGCATACACAAACGACTATGCTAATTCAAGACATACATACTCATTTTTGAATCAAACAAAACAGAACTAAATCGAACTAACTCAGAGCCAACACAATCGTTTATGCCAATTCAAGAACAATAAAATCGTATTAAATCGGTTCAATCAAAACATAGCTATATTCGATTTTAGCAAACAAATCAACGCAAACACAATCGGGTTTTTCTAATTCAAAACGAAATCATTCTTGCCAATTCAAAAATAACATAATCATTTTTTTGAATTAATTCAAACAAAACAGAACTAATTCAAACTAATTCAGAGCAAACAAAATTGTTTATGATTATTTAAGAAAGGCAGAATCATGTTAAAATTAAACAAAATCATACCAGCCATTGTGAAATCAAATCGAATCATGATGGCTGTAGCTGCTTACACGTTTTTTTTTCTTTTAAAAACCACATGTCCTGTAGATGTAAAAATTTGCTGGCAGACTGGTTGAATACCCTTTGAATGGATCAAGGGTTCATAGAAGGCTGAGGCACAAGGCTGGATGGGTGGAAGGGTTCTGAAGCACAGGCCTGGAGAAGTAATACATGTTCCAGCAAATGCACACAGACCCAAAACGCACCTTTCAGCCACGAAGAAGATATGAAACTTGACCTCTAAAACATGAGCTATAACTCTGTAATAACCCAATTTCCAAGGAAATCGCTCTCAATGAAGGTAAAGGGGATAATTTTGGTTCTGGGTTTTCAAGGGTTCGATCTGATTCAACACCGTTTGCCCAGAATCGCTCACGCAAAAACGTGTCTCTGGGAGGCAATTACGGGGTTCAATTTACACTACAGGAGCCATAGGAGAGAGCACACAGTCAATAGGGTAAACGGTGAGGGGGTTTGACAGGCTAGGCACAGGACCAAATGCACACAGGTTTCCCCAAAACAAACAGAGGTAGCCTGAGATACAAGGCAGACATTAATGCCTAAGTGTGTGAGGGTGGTGGAGTGAAATAAACCATGCAAAACATTCATTTTGAAATGTACAATCGACGGCGCTATGGTGATTCAAATTACTATTGATGTGTGTCAAAAACAATGTAAATGACATGCCAAACAAATAACCATTAAAAACCATGACAAGTCGATCCGAATATTTGAACAAACAACAACATTTGTATGATTTAAAACAGAACAACATTTCGAATATAGCACCAAGGATTTGATCATAAAAAGTATGTGTTCTATGAAACCATTGCACCAAGGGTCTAATCACAATGTTAATAGAACATCAAACCACGATTGTATCAAGGATTCAATCACAATCACCAGAATACCATTGCACCACAAACTTATAAAACAAAGTCAAATTAACACAAAATGCAAAGTGAGTAAAGGTTTGGTGTCTTGCGAACTGTGTGACCATTATTGAGTTAAAGATGAAATGACCACATGAAAAAGATTATTCGTAATAATCCAGTGATGATTTTAATGCCATCGACATGACTTCCAATTCAAGGTTTTCACGCTTACATTCGTGAAAATGAAAACGAAAAGACAGGTGTGTGAATGCGCAAAATAATAGTGTCGTTTTGTTTTAAAGGATTACGATGAGTATTGAGGGTTCAAAACCATTGTGTGGGCAGCTTGTAAGGAAAAGATAAAAATGAAAAATGGCTGCCAACAATGGTGACACACTGGTAGAAGCAGTTATCTCTGCCAAAAGAACAAATCCAGATTAGGATAATGAGAATAATTCTAACTCAAAAACAACCAGAAAATTGTTTAAACATCATCATTAACCAAAAAAATTCCAGTTCCATGTTGCTTGTTATTTAAAAGATGAAAACTGGTGACAATCTAAACAAAAGCGAGTCACGATATTAAGGATAAAATATCCAATACCGTTGACAGAGCCACTGCTGCCAACAGACATCCATAGCCTCGACAGGGTTTCCATTTAACCCACTTTGATATCCGTATCCTACCAAGAAGTTCCAGATAAGAATAAAGGACGTTTTAAGGTCAAGAGATTCCATAGTTGCGAATTTTCATATACCCGACATTGCTTCGCTGCCAGCGAGCCTGTTCAGTACCCCGACGAAGTTGTCTTGGCATCATGCATGCATTTACCCGCTGCCATCAGACCTGTTCAGTATCCCGGTGGATTTACAAACATGTCCCACAGCTCTTTTAATGGTTTTTTTTAGTTTTTAAAGATATATAATCGAGCGGGGTGACGTTGAAAATTATGATATTTTAGACATATTTTTTCAGACCTCGAAGGAATTTTATTAACTGTCCTTCATTAAGATTCAGAGATGGTTTGTTTACAAAACTGACCTTCTAAGGCAGGGAGACATATTTTGAGTCATTCCCTTAAGGAAAATGGATAAGGCTCCCTTCATATCTGTAGTTGGTTTGATTCAGATTTGAGGTCAAGGCTTGACCTTAGGGAAGATACACAATTAAAAGAGAAGAATCCTCAACTTATCCCAAGGATATATTAAGTGGTTAGGCCTCTCCAAGACTATATAAGGAGGCCTCTTCATGGTGAAAGGAGAGACATTGTGAAGCATCAAACTTATGATCTCATAAGGGAGATATCATTGAAGCATCAACATTCTTTGTGGATTATTATCTAAGAGTTTCCAAGAATGCTTTGCCCGTAATGATTCCTTTTATGCCTGTGAACTTGGACCCATCCTTCGCCATTGTGAGAATATTCTATGTATAATATGAGGGAGTAATCAACCTATTATTAATCACAAATAAGCTTGGGAAACCTTTCTTCTGCAAGGATTCAGTCTTGCTGAAAAACCTCTGTAACGCAACATCCATTGCCTAAACTCTTTCCTTGAGTTGTAGCATTAGTCCCCTCTTGGTCAAGACTCTCTTAACTTCAAGAATTGTTTCATTTTTGTCCTCAATTTGCAGGGCTTCCATCTCTTCTTTTGATTTAGAATTCAAGAATTTGATTATCTCGTTGGCCTTTTTAGGCATTTCTCCCAGTTCTCCCTTTATCCTGTCGTTGGCCTATTTGGCTCTCTCCACTAGATCATGTTGTTCAAACATGATTTGTATCAGGGGTGAAATATCTGTCACTGACTGACAGATGTCCAACCAAATATTTAATTTGGCCTCTGACATAGTCTTAGCCATGATTGTTTCTTTCTGCAGTTGTTACAGTTCTTGTTTGAGTTTTTTTGACTTATGCCTCTCAGTGTTGTAGCTGGCCTGGAATGTGGAATTCCATTTTTGGAGATTTTGAATCTCTTCTTGCAATTTTCTGATTTCCGCCCCTTGCAGATACATGTCTTCCATTTATTTTTCCAATTGGTCTGCTACATTTGGAGTTATCATTGATGTTGCTACTAGAATTTCCCATGTGGTAGTTGATGTTGTCGTTGTTGTACTGACTCCTGTGATCGGGACTGTGTTGACGGGCAAAATTGACCGCTCATCAACTGGAGGGGTGGATTCATTCCGGGGTTGTCTAAATAACCCAAGTCGTTTGGGATGATCCACTCCGACGGGTTTAGCGGCTCCGTTGGCCGATCTAAGTCCTAGGAAAACGAAAGAAAAACAAAGCTAAAAAACTAATCTAAATGAAAAATAAGCTAACATTCATTTTGAAATGTACAATCGACGGCGCTATGGTGATTCAAATTACTATTGATGTGTTTCAAAAACAATGTAAACGATATGCCAAACAAATAACCATTAAAAACCATGACAAGTCGATCCGAATATTTGAACAAACAACAACATTTGTATGATTTAAAACAGAACAACATTTCGAATATAGCACCAAGGATTTGATCATAAAAAGTATGTGTTCTATGAAACCATTGCACCAAGGGTCTAATCACAATGTTAATAGAACATCAAACCACCATTGTATCAAGGATTCAATCACAATCACCAGAATACCATTGCACCACAAACTTATAAAATTAAGTCAAATTAACACAAAATGCAAAGTGAGTAAAGGTTTGGTGTCTTGCCAACTGTGTGACCATTATTGAGTTAAAGGTGAAATGACCACATGAAAAAGATTATTCGTAATAATCCAGTGACGATTTTAATGCCATCGACATGACTTCCAATTCAAGTTTTTCACGCTTACAGTTGTGAAAATGAAAACGAAAAGACAGGTGTGTGAATGCACAAAATAATAGTGTTGTTTTGTTTTAAAGGATTGCGATGAGTATTGAGGGTTCAAAACCCTTGTGTGGGCAACTTGTAAGGAAAAGATAAAAATGAAAAATGGTTGCCAACAGATTGCATTCAATGGTATGACTTCCATTGGCACATTCTGCTCCTTATCCTTGACCATCTTGTCCAACTCGGCTTCAATTTCTTTAATTTGAGCATTTTTCTCCATGATCAACTTCAACATCTCCTCTTTCTGGCCTTCAGTCTCAACCATCTCTTTAGCCTGCAGATATTTAGTAGCAGATATTTTCAACTGTTTCCTTAGAGAAGTTATGTCAACATTCTTCTTTTTTATCAGCTCTTCTATTGGTTTGATATTGGCTGGATCGTACCCAATTTTGAGTACCAGTTCTTCTAGGGACTTAATTTTGTTATCCTTTGCAAAAGATGACACCTTCTCCAGCTTCAGTTGAGTCTGGACATTGTTCAACGAAACCTGTAGCTTTACTGCGGTCATGGAGGTGTTTTGCAAGGTGGAGAAAATCATTTCTCCAGTCTGTCTATGTAAATCCATCTGATCAGCTGGATGTACATCTGAAACATTGAACTCAAATGTTGCCCTTTTATAATCAGAAATTGTTTTGTGATTAGGTACATGTGCCTGCAAGTAGGCCATGTGCATTCTCCCCTTTTTTGTATCAAAGGCAGATAGTAGTCTATGTTGAGATGTGGATGTTTGTTTCCAAAACTGATCATAGGTACTATTCATCAACATCTCGTTTTTCTTCTTAATTAGGTTATATTTCTCAAAAAGGTTCATCCCTACGGGCTCCTGTGTGGCCTTGGCCGTTAATGTTGTGTCACCTTTCTTCTTCGGCGAGGAGGTGGACATCATCGGCTGGCTTCCTGAGGAAAATGGAGAATGTTCCCCTTCCAAGACTATAATAGACCAAGTATCTTCTCCACTAGACCTGTCAGGTGTATGCCTGGTCTTGGGCCTTTTTCTATAAACCTGGAAATCATCTATTGAGACTTCAGTGACCGAGGGAGATACATCTTTCCTAGGTCTTTTCTCTGTTGGTGCTTGATGTGTGTCAGTTTGTGCAATGCTTGCAGAAGGGCGTTGTTGTTCGGTATCTATCAGAGCGTTCTCTTCCCACTCTGTCTGGTTCATGAACTTCTCGATCTCTGGTTTGGGAACATGAGCGTATGGAGAGATTTTATTCCTTATTCTAGTTTATGTAATGATACCACAGGGATCATAATGCCATGGGAAACTTTTCTTGAAATTTATCTCCAGTAACAACTTGTTTTCTTCTTCTCTTGCCGCTCTGCTATTGCATATGAAAGAACCTATTTGACCTTTAATCCCGAGATGTTGTTTCTTTTTAAAGGACACAAAATGAATGTCATCGGAGTTGATCATTTGTTTGATGTATTCCAGGGAAAATATTCTGACAGGCATGAACTTTGGCAGCTTGTAGGGGGCCAGCTCACACCCATAGACTCTGATCTCTGTGTGGTCCTGGTATAAATACCAATCCCCTATTTTAGCAAGGTCTGATAGGTGCAGGATCCTCTGAATCTCTTCATTTATTCTGGGCTCTTCCTGCCTGCTTAACATTCTTACCATTGGATGGTAAAATTGGTTGACAAAATTCTTAAAATTGAACTCAGACGAGTTCCTCCTTAACAACAATGTACAGGCTGTAACTAGATGTGGATTGCCTTCTGTGTTGAGCTTCTGTAGGAGAAAAGAAAAATTCTTTGACTAGAAAAACAGGAACATGTAGGCCAGTATTGATGAATACTGAACATTACTTCGGTGGGAAATTTGAAAAGTTTCTCATGAATGTTATCGGCCAAAAAATGGTTGAAGTTGAATTGGGTGGTGGCTTTCTCTTCGGTGGAGAAAATGGACATGAAACCCGGGATGGGTTCATCCACCCATTCGTCTGAATAGTACCTGAGCATACAACACAGAGAGGAAATTATTTGGTTGCCTTTTGCTGAAAACATGGAGGAATGGTAAGGGGGATTTTTCTCGGGGAATTGGGTACTCTCAGGGAGGAACAGTTTGAAAATTTTCTCTTTGGTGAAATGATAACTTTTGGTACATTTCAGTTAAAATTTCAATGGTGAAAGGGGAAAAGGATTCAGATCTGGGAATTTGCATCATCTGGTCAATGGCTTCAGGTGTAATGGTAAACAAGGTCTCTCCAGATGATGAGACTATAGCTCTGTGATTGGGAAGATAGTGTGCCTGACACATGAGAGTGAACTCGGGAAAATGGTGAATTTGGGGGAAAAGATACAGTGGGATATTGGACTCCCAGAGTTCAATATCATCACTTTGGTCTTGGAATGTGTCTCTGAACCATGAGTGTAAATAAACAAAATCAAATGCACATTTGGGTTCTGATATTAGGTCATATTTGTAGGCCAGAGGGATCCGGTCAAGGTTGACGGGAGGCAAGAGGAAATGATTTTCATCTATCTCTGAGTGTTTGGACTTTGGTGCCATCACTTCGACTAGTACATGTAAAAATCTGAAAGAGAACGACGCCGACTGCAATGTCCAGAGATTAATGGTGGTTGAAGGCAAAAAGGCGGGGAGGATGATGATTTCAACGACGTCTGGACTGTGAATGGTGAAAAACAAGATTATCTGGACGGACGGGTATCCATTGGGGGCGCGAGGGACAAGTCAATAGTTTTAACGGATATGTTTGGCCACATTGATTGACCAACAGATATATCGGGGATGAGGTGGAGGGTAACAAATAGGTGATGGGTTCGTGAGGATGACATGGAGGATAGGGAGTGGAGGACAAGTGAATGGGATGTGACGTGTTACGGGTGATTGGGGGGAAAAAAGGTACGTTGGCATAATAACGACGCATGAATTGTAAACGACGGTAGTGGAGTGTGACATCATGAGGCGATGATGGTATGGAAAAATGGTATGGTGGTTTACTCGGAGGGAGGGGTAGGCGGTAACTGGTTTGGAGCAAGGGGGGTCCGAGTTAACACAAACGCGCCATGTTAGGATGGGGCCCGCTGGAGAATACCACCAACTCGGACCCCCCCACTCCGTTAAAGATAGAACGGTCGGGGGGGGAGGGGGGGGTTGATATTACCTGTCGGTCATAGATCTGAGCGTCGTTTACTCAACCGTTGATCTAGGTGCACTGTTTAATCATAGAGAGCCACTTCTTTTCATTTTTCCACCAATGGGTTAGAACACAACCTTATAACATCAAAACAAAGAATCTCATCAAACTTTATGCTTGTTTTATTGAAATAAAATCCAAACTAACCTATGTCCTAATATATTTACCTAACACATTTAACTCAGATTAGGCTGTTGGACTAAAAATTACTCTACCCCGAGGTTATTTGATCAAGTTTAAACAGTTTGATCAAATTTATTCACTAGCTAATCTAAATAACCTTGCTAAGATTAAACAGTTTAGCCAAGATTTATTCACTAATCTTATCAACATAAATTCACAAGACTTGACCATGGTTAGACTGTATGAATCAAGGCATTCTTATTGCATGGGGTTCATCATTTTTCTTTTCATACCCTCTTTTATTCTTTCTTTCTTTTTTTTCTCTTTTCTTTTATTTTCTTATCTTTTTCTTTCCTTTCTTTTTCTTTTTCTTTCTTTTGTAAATTATTTTCAGAATGAAATATTATTTACAATAAAAAATACAACAAGAGTAAAAAATTTCCAGTCACCAGTTGATCCTATGTAACATAGGGTTATAACAATGGATCCACCTGGGGATGGTGCTCTCCTTGTGAGGTGCCAAGAACCTGCTTCCTGATGTCTGTAAATATTTTCTCCATTGCTTCTTCTGCAACTTGATTTATTTTATTTTGAAAAATTGGTGGCACTAGTCAGTGGCTTAGAGCCTTCTCTGTGGGATTCAACCATCTGACCAACAACACCCACACATAACCTGAATTTAAAAGAAATGGTTTGTACAATGGAAATGGATTACTAATATTTTTATTGGGGTGGTAAGTAATGCTTTAGCATCCTGCCATTTATAGGTCCACCTGGAAAGTCCGTTCCATCACTGTCTTTGAGAAAAAATGCATTATTTCCTCTAAATGCTTGAATGATGTAAGGGCCTTTCCACACACTATCAAACTTTCCATGTTTACCCTTATCCTCATTTATGGAATCCCACTTCAGCACCAAATCACCCAACTCAAAATCATTATCTTGAGTTCTCTTGTCATAAATCCTTTTGATACCTTCCTGGATAACCCGAGTCTTGTTATACACTTCTTCTTTGGACTACTGCAATTGAATCATCTGATTTATTCTTCTTTGGGTATCATTTGGCTCTGCTTGCACTTCCTGCAACAGTTTCATAATAGGGACCCCCAAAGTAGAATGAAAAACTGCCTCAGTACCATATACTAACTAGTATGGGGACATACCAATTGATCTTTTGGTGGTCATTCTATCAGCCCAGAGTGCATGAACTAACTTATTATGCCAGGACTTCTTGTTCTCTTGTAGCATTTTCTTAATGATATTCACCAGAATTTTATTTGAGGACTCAACCAACCCATTTCCCTGAGGGTAACCTAAGGGTAATAAGTTGTTGAGTGTACCAAAGTAATGTGGTACTGGCTACAAAACTCTATAAGTATTTTGGATCTGAAGGTCGTTGCATTGTCAGCTATAATTTTCCTAGGGCATCCAAAACGAGACAAAATATTAGTTTCCAAAAATTTAATGATGACAGAGTCAGTGGCTTGCCTACATGGTATATCTTCGATCCACTTCATGAAGTAGTCTATGGATGTGAGGATCCACTTGTTTTGGCCCGAAGAGGGTGGATGTATCTCTATAATAAATTCTAAACCCCACTGTTGGAATGGCGCTTCAACCGAGATGGGTTTCATGGGTAGAAGTAGAAGCTTCCTTTTACCTTTGAAAACTTGGCATTTGTGGCAAGAGGTGACTTTTGATGAAAATCAACAAACAATGTGGGCCAATAAAAACCAACATTGAGAATCTTGTTAGCTGTGGTTTTCCAACTTAGATGCCTGCCACAGTTCCCTGCATGGAAATTTTGCAATACCCTGTCAGCTTCGTCCTTCAATAATCAATTAAGTAAGATACCTCCAAGATCTTTCCAATAAAGGTTTCCATCTAGAATACAAAATTTCAATGCTTTCAGTTTAATACATCTGGCTTTGATCTTGGTTAGACCAGGAGGATCTTGTAAGTTATGAAGTAAAAAAATGAGGTTTGTGTACCAAGGAGAGTTTAATAATACCTCTTTTACATTTGGAGTCAAATGCTATTCCTGCTCGTCAACTGCAACCAAAAAATTAATGTCTAAAGCATGGAAATTGGATTCAGCCATTAGTTTGGCCAAACCCTGACCTTTGATCAGTTTAGTGGGTTTTATTTCTATATCATATTCCATAATAACAACAATCCACTTTCCTCTCCTACCATCTGGATTATCCTGAGTTGGGATATCCTTTAGAACAATATTCAGAACATAGGCAATTGTGTGAGAATGGAGAATATAGACTCTAAAATATTTTATGGCCTTTACCAGGGAAAAATCTTGTTTCTTCATTATATTGTAGTTCAACGCAACATCTCTCAAAGATTTACTGGAAAAGGATATGGGATGCTCGTACACTATGCTGTTTTTTTGCAATAGTAATGCTACGATGGTGTGTTCAGATGCGAAAGAGAACAAAAAGAAATATCTGGTGTAATCTGGACTGATCAAAACCGGGGCTTGTGTGAGTGAATGTTTTACTTGCTCAAATGATTGTTTAGACTCAGTGTTCCATCTTATTGTGGTGTCTTTTTTCAGCATATTTGTGATGTTCCTGAGAAGTTCGACAAAGTTGGGTATGAATCTTCTTAGGAAATTTATTTTACCAATGAATGATTGCAATTATTTGATGTTCCTAGGATGTTCCACTTTCTGTATGGCCTCTATTATGCTAGGGTCTATTTTAATTCCGTCTTTAGAGATTATGTGCCCTAACAACTTGCCTTCCTCTAAACTGAAAAGGGTCTTCTTGGGATTCAATGAAATCTCAATTTTTTTGCACTTCTCAAACACTCGTCTGAGATGTTGTAAATGTTCCTTGTCAGATTTGGAGTAGATAGTCAAGTCATCCAGATATATGACTATAAACCTGCCAAGCTCGTCCACAAAATCAATATCCATTGCTCTTTGGAAAGTGGCACCAATGTTCATCAAACCAAAGGGCATTTTTACATACATGAAAGTTCCCCAGGGTGTGCTGAAGGTTGTTTTCTCCCGGTCATCTGGGTGGACAAGGACTTGGTTGTAACCCAAGAAACCGTCTAGTAAGGAGATCCTACTGGACCCAACTACCTTTTGTAATATGTGGTCCATTTTAGGCAAAGGGTAATTGTCTTTGAGGGAAACCTTGTTCAGGTTTCTGAAATCAATGCAAAGCCTAATTTCACCAGTCTTCTTTCTGGTAGGAACCAAATTAGAAACCCATTTGGAAAATCTCAAGGGGACTATAATTTTGGCATCATACATCCTTTTAATTTCCTTTTCTATTAGTGGGAGTACCTTGGGATTGATTCTCCTAATTTTATGCCTAAAAGGTTTGTGCTCTTATTTTATTGGAATTCTATGTTGTATGATACTTGTGTCATAAGATTTTAAATCCTCATAACCCCAAGAAAACACATCAACATATTCCTTAAAAAGTTCAATGTATTTGCATTTTTTCTCAGGGGGTAAAGATTTGGAATTTTTTATCATCTTAGGTTTTTCCTTTTTTCCTATGTTACACTCTTTGACCTCTTTACCACTAGCTTCAATCTTGGGTTTTTTTTCTACATCGTTAAAATCAAACAATTCTTATAACGGGACCAAACCTCTAGGTAAAACATTGTTTTTCAAATGCAAAACATCAGAGTCTTCATCATTTTTATTCATTTCATCCAAATCTACTTTATTTACACTATCATTTTCAAAAAATTATTTGTTTACATTATCATCGTCATTCTCTACATCTATATTTATACATTCGAAATCATTCTTACACTGCAGGAAGTCTTCAATTTGATCATCGTTGCCAAATACCTGCTAGTATCTGATGTTATCTGGGGCGGTTGGTCTGCACTTCACCTCTATTGTGTATTTGCGATTTGGTTTGAAAGGTATTTTGAATTTGGCTACCGAAGTAGCCAATCTGTCTGCCAATATGTTCTGGCCTTTGGGCATTACCTGCAAGTCGATTTCAGTGAAACATTCTAAAAAGTCCAAAACAACATTTCTATAGGATCTGAGTCTAGGATTCTTAGCCGAATACTCACCTTTAATTTGTTTAATGACCAATTCAAAATCACCTCCTACCATAATCTTTTTGGCACCAACCTTCTTTAGTAGTTTCAGGTCGAGAATTAAAGCTTCATACTTAGCAATGTTGTTAGTGCATTGGAAATTCAATTTGGAAGAGTGGCTTTCTAAATACCTTGATTTGTGATTATGCAACCAAACTCCCACTCCAACTCCCTCTTTGCTCACAGCTCCATTAGAATCCATACTCTAGAAGTCAGTTGGTAGTTCATCACTTTCTATTGTTGTCGTGTTCTTTATCTCAATGATTACTTTATCTTCTTGCACGTTAGGTGCATCATCTTCCAACTGAGCAATTCAATTATCCAGATAACCATCATTGTACAATATGAATGAATACATATCAAAGTGTGCAGAGTATAAAGGGTAGCTATGTGGTTTTTCCTGACTACTGAGCATATACTTCATTAGAGTCTCTCTGTACAGTCTTCTCTGTTGTCCAAATACCAGGATGGTAGCATAAGACATATCTAGCTTCAAAGTGCCTTTCATCTTAGCTCCCCGAGATCTATATAACAACATACCATATTTTGGGGGAATGTCTGCAACCACGATATCCATCATCATACTTTTTGCTAGGATTTGAGCTAGGGTAATACATAAGTATTTAATTATCCCTATACATTTGACCTTGATAGAGTCAAAAGAATGCAAATCCTTGTAGGGTCTAGTGACATCAAGCCCCAACTTCTCCATCACATCTTTGGGCATCAGGTTGTGAGAGGCGTCGGAATCAAGCATAGCAATGTGTAATATTTTTTCATGTATATTCAGACTAATATAGAAAGGGGGAACAACACCGTTATCATTTTGTCCATCTACTTCAGGACCGAACAATAGCTCAGGTTGATCATCAAGAGTGCGTTCCTGATCCAATATTCAATGCTTTTGTACCTATCTCTGGTTCAATGCTTAATGCTTAAATCACCTTTGACCTGTAAGCGTTTTTTCTCATCAGTTCAGACAGGGAAATAGGAATTTTCAATTTGGCTAGTTCCCCTTCCAGGATGAAAGTAGTGGAAGTCTTTCTTTGGCTCTGCACTTATGATTTTTCTGTCATAGTTCTTTGGGCAGCAGTATTTGGCTGACTAGTAGATGCAACCTCAGTTTGATTTGATCTTTGTGAAATTTCAGGATTTCTTTTCGTAGAAGATTCGACATTATTCTTCTCATGGGATTTCTTAAGAGAAGTATCTGAGGTTTTCTTAGCCTTAGTCATTTTCTTCATTTCAGTAGCCTTCTTTGTAGGATTGTCATTAGTATTATTACTTCCTAAGTTGTACTGTCTGTGCACCTCCATTATAGCATTCTCAAAGCCCTGTTGTTTTGTTTCCTCTTCCTCCTCATTCACCTTTGTTTGTGAGAGGAGAAAAAGATCATGTTCTTCTTGAGTAAGAAAAAAAGAGTCATCATTGTGAACACCCATGAGATTTATGTGAGTATCATCCAACTCATTGATTACCTCCTCCGCTGGAAAGTAGCAATGTCAACTATGGTAGCAGGGCACAATGCTTTGAACCATTTTTTGACTTCTTCGGTCAAACTCTGTGAAAAAAGTCTCATCTGGACATCTGCTTCATCAACTTCCTGCAAATCAAAATAATCATTCATCTTATCAACATGTTGTTGTGCATTCAGAGGACTAGTACCATCAAACTAAGGAAGTCTGGTTTGATAGTCCTGAGGCATGGCATGTAAAGGAGCAACCAACACCAAGGGAGTATATCTTGCTGCCATGATTGGTGGAGGAGGATGAACAACAACTTGCGTGATTGGAGGGGAAGTGACATAAGAAGTAGAAGAGGTAGGGCTAGGGGATGTAGAGTGAATTATTTGATGTTTGATGGAGTCTACTGCAATAGTCAGGGCTGAAAGTTATACAAAATGTTGAAAGTGAGCTTGGTACAAAGCTTGATCAAGATTTTCTACTAGCTCTTCTAACTTGTCGAATTCTTGAAGGAAGCGTTGATCAAATTTTGTTCTGGGAGAAAGCATTTCAGGGGTTCTGGGTTGCAGGATGGTTTGATCTAGAATTGTCTCACTTACAAAGCTATCGAATTTGGTTCTAAAAAGGCTTTGTTCAAAGGATATGTCAAACTCGAGATCCTGGATGGCAACCAACTTCTCTGGGAGAGAATTGGACCTAGGAAGAGGACTGTGACTCTCAGAACCTTCTACAATGTTTTTCTTTTTGAGTAACTTTTCTGGATCATCTACTGCTGTCGCAGGTTCTGGATTGGGGTGAGACCTAGTGTATACTTTTTTATGAGCTAGAATTTTTAATTTTTTAAGAAATCTAAACTAATATATACAAACTTTAACAACCTCTGAACATTATCTCTTTATAAGTTAGATTTTATGATTCGTTCAGAAATGAAGTTTTCTTTATCTAGGGAAAAGAAATCGTAGGATGAAAGTTTGTTCAGTTCCCCAGTGGAGTTGCCACTATGTTAACGCTCTGTAAATTCCCATAGGTTGTCGGGAGGTAGAATTTTTTTATCAGAGGTAACTTTATCCAACCACTTTGAAACTGGGATCTAGCCCTGCCAGTTTCAGAGAGGGATCTCTCTGTAAGATTTAGATATGTTTCAAGTTTCAGATATTAGGCTAGTTAAATAAATGGGACTGTGTTGTTTTGTTTTATAAAATGGCTGAAATATTTCTTACGCATCCATTGGGCTATGGGGTCTGTGTTAATGTTTGAGATCTGAGAACAAATTTTATAAGGTCTCTTCACAGGGCAGGATAATGCCAATGTTGGATCCTTGAGAATTTAAAGTGATGGATAGCAGAAAAAGATGAGGTGATCAACTACAACAAAAACACATTGAAGAATTTCTTTATCACAACATCATAAGATAAACATTTATATCTTTAAAGGCCAGAAACAAAGTATACGTAGATAAATTCTGCAACTTTAACTTCTTTTAAATGATCAGATATAGAAAACAAGATGATAACGAAGTAATATAAACCATTCAACAAAGAGGAGTAAACATCACCAACATAAAACACGCAGGAATCCTATGAATCGTCCCTTTTATTAGTAGTAGATCTCTTCAAAAAGATTACAGTTTACAGCTTGCTTGGGCGTAAAGATCAACCCTCAATACTTCGAAGTTTGAAGTATTTATAAGAAAAAATACAATTGATCAAGTCATTAATGATGAGGACGTGGTAGAATCCGAGTCTAACTAACTAGATAACAAAATACAGAATTGTAGGAATTGCTAATGATCTGTCGGATTTCTTGAAGCTGATTTCATAAATGTTGTTGGTGAGTCATCAACTTGACTTTGACTACTCTGTGTGTTGATTTGTACATCCACATCATATTCTATTCGATCAAGTCACACAGGTTGTCCCATCTCTATTGAATGGGGATGTTGACTTTGAGTAGCCTTCGGTACACCTCATCTGTCTCTATGTACTTAGTGAAGGTGAGTTTGGTGATGAAAATATACTTTATCTCTTGTTGAATACTCAGGTTTAATCATAGAGTTTCCAAGAATTCTTTGCCCGTAATACTTTCGTTTATGCCTGTGAACTTGGACCCATCCTTCACCATTGTGAGAATATTTTGTTTATAATCTGAGAGAGTAATCAACCTATTATTGATCAAAAATAAGCTTGGGAGACCTTTCTTCTGCAAGGATTCGGTCTTGCTGAAAAACCTTTGTACTGCGACATCCATTGCCTGAAATATCTCCTCGAGTTGCAACATTAGTCCCCTCTTGGTCAAGAATCTCTTAACTTCAAGAATTATTTCATTTCTATCCTCAATTTGCAGGGCTTCCATCTCTTCTTTTGATTTAGAATTCAAGAATTTGATTATCTCGTTGGCCTCTGTAGGCATTTCTCCCAATTCTCTCTTTATCATGTCGATGGCATGTTTGGCTCTCTGAACTAGATCATGTTGTTCAAACATGATTTGTATCAGGGGCCAAATCTCTGTCACTGACTAACAGATGCCCATCCAAATATTTTCTTTTGCCTCTGACAGAGTCATATCCATGATTGTTTCTTTCTGCAGTTGTTACAGTTCATGTTTGAGTTTGTTTGACTTATGTCTCTCAGTGTTGTAGCTGGCCTGGAACATGGAATTCGATTTTTTGAGATTTTGAATCTTTTCTTGCAATTTTTTTTATTTCTGCCCCTTGTAGAGTCATATCTTCCATTGCTTTTTCCAATTGGTCTGTTGCATCTGGAAAAGTCACTGATGTTGTTGTTGAAATTTCCCCTGCGGTAGTTGATGTTTTCATTGTTGTACTGACTGCTATGATCGGGACTACATTCAATGGTATGACTGTCATTGGCACATTCTTCTCCTTCTCCTTGACCAACTTGTCCATCTCGGCTTCCATTTCTTTAATTTGAGAATTCTGCTCCATGATCAACTTCAACATCTCCTCTTTTTGGACTTCAATCTCGGCCATCTCTTTAGACTGCAGATCTTCAGTAGTAGATATTTTCAACTGTTTCCTCAGAGAAGCTATGTCAGCATTATTCTTTTTTATTAGCTCTTTTGTTGCTTTGATATTGGCCGGATCATACCCAATTTTGAGTACTAGTTCTTTCAGGGACTTAATTTTGTTATCCTTTGCAAAATATGACACCTTCTCCAGATTCAACTGAGTCTGGACATTGTTCAACAAAACCTGTAGATTTGTTGTGGTCGTGGAGGTGTTTGCCAAGGTGGAGAAAATCATTTCTCCAGTCTATCTCTGTAAATCCATCTGATCATTCGGATGTACGTCTACAACATCGAACTCAAATGTTGCCCTTTTATAATCATAAATTGTTTTGGGCTTAGGTACCTGTGCCTGCAAGTAGGCCATGTGCATTCTCCCCTTTTCTGTATCAAAGGAAGATAGTAGTCTATGCTGAGTCATGGATGTTTTTTTCCAAAACTGATCATAGGTACTATTCGTCAACATCTCATTTTTCTTCTTAATTAGGTTATATTTCTCAAAACTGTTCATCCCTGCAGGCTCCTGTGCGGCCCTGGTCGTTAATGTTTTGTCACCTTTCTTCTTTGATGAGGAGGTGGACATCGTTGGCTGGCTTCCTGAGAAAAATGGAGAATTTTCCCCTTCCAAGACTGCAGTAGACTGAGTCTCTTCTCCACCAGACCTGTTAGGTGTATGACTGGTCTTGGGCCTTTTTCTATAAACCTAGAAATCATATGTTGAGACTTCAGTGACTGAGGGAGATACATCTTTCCTGGGTATTTTCTTTGTTGGTGCCTGAAGGGTGTAGGTCTATGCAATGTTGGAAGAAGGGGGTTGTTTTTCAGTATCTATCAGAGTGTTTTCCTCCCACTCTGTCTGGTTCATGCACTTCTCGATCTCTAGTTTTGGAACATGAGCGTATGGAGAGAATTTATTCCTTAGTTTGGTTTCTACAATGATACCACAAGGATCGTAATGCCATGGGAAACTTTGCTTGAACTTCATCTCCAGTAACAACTTGTTTGGTTCTTCTCTTGCCGCTCTACTATTGCAGATGAAAGAACCTATTTGACCTTTAATCCTGAGTTGTTGTTTCTTTTTAAAGGCCACAAAATGAATGTCATCGGAGTTGATCATTTGTATAATGTATTCCAGGAAAAATATTTTGACAGGTGGGAACTTTGGCAGCTTGTAGGGGGTCAGATCACACCCATAGACTCTAATCTCTGTGTTGTCATAGAATAAATACCAATCCCCTATTTTAGCAAGGTATGATAGGTGCAGGATCCTCTGAATCTCTTCATTTCTTCTGGGCTCTTCCCGCCCACTTAACATGCTTACCACTGGATGGTAAAATTGGTCGACAAAATGCTTAAAAATGAACTCAGACGAGTTCCTCCTTAACAATGATGTCCAGGCTATAACCGGTTGTGGACTATCTTCTATGTTGAGCTTCTGTAGGAGAAAATAAAACTTATTTGACTGGAAAAGCAAGAACATGTAGGTGAGTATTGATGAATACCAGAACATTCCTTCGGTGGGAAATTTGAAAAGTTGCTCGTGAATGTTATCGGCCAAAAATTGGTTGAAGTTGAACTGGGTAGTGGCTTTCTCTTCGGTGGAGAAAATGGACATGAAAACCAGGATGGGTTCGTCCACCCATTCGTCTGAATAGTACTCGAGAAGACAACACAGAGAAGAAATTATTTGGTTTCCTTTTGTTGAAAACATGGAGGAATGGTAAGGGGGATTTTTCTTGGGGAATTTGGTACTCTCAAGGAGGAACAGTTCGAAATTTTTTTCTCTTTGGGGAAATGATAAATTTTGTTACATTTCGGTTAAAATTTCAATTGTGAAAGGGGAAAAGGATTCAGATATGGGAATTTGCATCATATGGTTAATGTCTTCGAGTGTAATGGTAAACAGGGTCTCTCCATATGGTGATACGATAGCTTTGTGACTGGGAAGATAGTGCGCCTGGCACTTGAGGACGAACTCAAGAAAATGGTGAATTTGGGGGAAAATATATAGTGGGAGATTGGACTCCCATAGTCCAATCTCGTCACTCTAGTATAGGAAGGTGTCTCTAAACCATGAGTGTAAATCATCAAAATCAAATTCACATTTGGGTTCTGAGATCGGGTAATCTTTGTCGGATAGAGGGATCTGATCGAGGTCGACGAGAGGCAAGAGGAAATCATTTTCATCTATCTCTGAGTGTTTGGACTTTAACGTCATCACTTCGACTAGTACCTGTAAAAAATATGAAAGAGAGCGATGTCGATTGCAATGTCCAGAGATTAATGTAATTTGAAGGCGAAAAGGTGTGGAGGACTATGATTTCAGCGGCGCCTGGATCATGAATGGTGAAAAAATGGTGAAAAACGGGATTATCTGGATGAACGAGTATCCATTGGGGCATGGGGGACAAGTCAACAGGTTTAACGGATATGTTTGGCTGCATTGATTGGCCAACAGATATCTCAGGGATGAGGTGGAGGGTAACAGATAGGTGATGGGTTCATGAAGATGACGTGGATGATAGGGAATGGAGGACAAGTGAATGGGATGTGGCATGTTACAGGTGATTGGGGGAAAAATAGGTACGCTGGCAGAATAACGACGCATGACTTGTAAGCGGTGGTAGTGGAGTGTGACGTCATGAGGTGGCGGTGATATGGAAAAATGGTATGGCAGTTTACTCAAAGGGGGG
>SNQJ01S0002116.1:407064-466531 GCA_010110895.2 Picea sitchensis | reverse complement strand
CCCCCCCCCCCCCTCTTCGTTAAAGGTAGAACGGTCGGGGGGGTCTGATATTACCTCTCGGCCATAGATCTGAGCGTTATTTTCTCAACCGTTGATCTAGGCGCACCATTTAATCACAAAGCGCGAATCACATTACATTGCAAAAACTTAGGATAGTGCCATTTTGTGGGTTTTTTGCGTTGCTTCTTTTCATTTTGCCACCAAGGGGTTAGAACACAACCTTCTAACATCAAAACAAAGAATCTCATCCAACTTTATGCTTGTTTTGTTGAAATAAAATCCAAACTAACTTGTTTCCTAATCTATTTATCTAACAAATTTAACCTAGATTAGATTGTTCGCATAAAAATTACTCTACCCTGTGGCTATTTGATCAAGTTTAAACAGTTTGATCAAATTTATTCACTAGCTAATTTAATTAACCTGGCTAAGATTAAACAGTTTAGCCAAGATTTATTCAATAATCCTATCATCATAAATTCAAAATACTTGACCATGGTTAGACTGTATGGATCAAGACATTCTTATTGCATGGGGTTAATCATTTTTCTTTTCATACCCTCTTTTATTCTTTCTTTCTTTTTTTTGCTATTTTCTTTTCTTTTCTTATCTTTTTCTTTTCTTTCTTTTTATTTTTTATTTTTTATTTTTCTTTTGTAATTTATTTGTAGAATGAAATATTATTTACAATAAAAAATACAACAAGAGTAAAAAAATTCCAGTCACTAGTTGATTCTATGAAACATATGGTTATAACAGGTTGGGTAGTCATTGGTTCCTCTCCTCTATGAGCACCGACCCCAACTACATGATATTCCATTGAAACAATAAACGTTATAAGTACACCATTTACAACTAAATATTAATAATTGTCAATATATACAATTGATTTTAAATACACATATCGTGATGGGTCTGCACACCACTAGAATCATGGGGTTTTTTGGCGCAGGCCATTTTGGGGAACAACGTAGCAATAGAGAAAGACAGTTAGAAAAGAGACCAGAAAAGAAGTTCATGTCGAATAATAAGGAAAATCAGTGAAATGAAGCATGAAAGTCAAAGGAAGGAAGGAGGAAGTGGATCAACCGCACGCACAGGAAGTTAGAATGTGGACAAACCTAATCCAATTAGGGTTATGGTTTTGGTCATTATTTAACAGGTTTTAACCCATTTTTGTAGTATAAATATGTGTTGTAAGATCTGAGGAGATCTAAGTTTTTTCTAGTGGTGGTGAACAAATTATTGCTTGAGCTATCTAGTTGTGGAACTAGTTTTGGAGATGAGTCGGTTTGTGAGAGATATGCATTGTAACTGAGGGTAAGGTCGCAAGTTGTGGATCTTGGTGCGATATTTTCAGCCTCACCATCAACATTAACAATAGCTTCGAGTATATTGAAATGCAATGCGTGCAATGTGATAACTTGATGAAGAATAATAAAGAAGTGAAGAATGCTAGATCTTTGTGGATGTAGCCCAGGGGGGCTGAATCATGTTAAAACATTATCATTGTGTGGAATGTTTCTTTTATTTCTTACAATGGTTTATGATGAATGAATGAATTTTTTAGTAGTAAAATGTAGTGCGCACTAGAATAGTTCTGATATTTGTTGCAGAATGAATGTTAAATGAATGAACATGGTTACATAATGGTAGATATGAATGTTAGGTTGTGTTATAATAATAGATCTGGTATATGTTGAAGTAAAAATCATGCCTAACATCCACAAAGTAACATCCCTTCCAAGGTTCCAGACATCTGGGTCATGCAATCACCTATAAATCCATCAGGGTGAGACTTCATTGTGCACTTTGTGTGCAGTGTTTCCTTTTGGTATCCCGAAGGGCCGATGGTTTGTAGGGTTCTGTTGTCGGTTGAACTCATAAGGAAAGATTAGAGGGGATTTGATGAGAAGGATAGTGAAGAGAATGCAATAGTAGAAGGGGATGTTCAAGCCATGGAATCCTACTAAGCAAGAGATTGAAATATTGTTAGCGACAAAAGAGCTTGAGTTCGCATAGAAGGACAATAGAAACCCTAAGTATACTCTGCACCAGTATTTGGAAAGTATGTTTTTACTGATCTTCATGAGGCATTTTTCTGTTATTTTCCAGAACTACTGCAGGAGTGGATACTGAGATTGAAGGACAATCATCCAACTAATCAGATAAGACCAATAGAGTGGAATATTGATAATTCTGCACAAATACAGGGAGTCAATAATAAATTCACCTGCATAGTGCATTTCTGGCTAGACAACATTGTTGTAGGATTTATTACTAATTTTGCAGTCGATACTGCAAAGTCTTACACTATTGTAGAGAAATAATTTTTGAAGGGACCAAGAGGAAGATATATTAGATCACTTTACACATCGATTAATATTTTATTACATGATAAAGGAGTGATGACAATGAAGTCAGACAACTAAATCACTTTGCATGCATGGGGAAACTGGGGGAAGCACTAAGGACGATATGAGATATGAAGAAGGACCTAGATAGATGTAAGAGGAAGGAAGCAATGGACCTCATTATGATGGGTGAAAAACAAACCAAGGAAATAGTGGACATAGTGTGAACGAAGAGAAGTGGAAGAACCTACCAATGTAATATAATTAGGAAAAAGAGGGAAGTAATCGAGCGAGAGGGCTTGGACAATGATGAAGAGGAGGTAAAGGATCTCTATGCTATGGGGCATATTGAGGAAATTCTACACACCACATATGAGAGAAAAACTAGAGGTCAAGGGTCCGACGTAGAAGAAGGATCTCAATTCCAGATCATAATTAGTGTGGAACCCACAACCCCATGTGTGACTAAGACATTTGAAGAGAAATAATCGTTTAGAAAACCACCAATCAGTGGCAGAAGAATTTTAGTAGGATGAGGGTCCAATGGAAATTCAAGTGGAAGTACAAATTCAGATAGTAGTAGTCAATTATCTACACTGCGCGAAGGCGATACAACAAATTTTACAATGGAAGGACATGATCCAACTATTCAGTTACCCGATTTTCATGGAGAAGGGTTGGAGGACCCATAAAATCATTTATTTATTTGTGAGAATATTTGGGCAGCCAAACAAATCACAGATGAAGATACAAAAGTAGCGCAACTTGTAATTACATTTAGAGACCGTGCACTAGATTGATATATGGGCCTTGCAGTTAAAAACCCACAAGGAGCACCTACAACCGTCATAGACATAAAGAAGACATTAATCAATTAATTTTAGCGACCAAGTTCAGAGGATGAATAAATGAATGAGATGATATAAATCAAACAGAAGCCAGGAGAGTAAGTTTAGGAAATTGACCAGAAGTTCAAATGATTGAATGGTAAGTTGAAATACCCCATCACATATATGAAACATAGACACCTATTTATTAATTCATTATTGGCACTTATGAAATATCCATTGAGGCAAAAAAAATTCCAGACTCAGGATGAGGCTCTGCAAGCAGCCTTGCAATTGGAAGAAAATCAATATAAACACACAGATCCAGCTATAGAACAGTTGAGAGAAGATCTCAAGAATATTACATTTTAGTTGAATTATAACAAAGGCAAGGAGAAAAGATAAGTTGTCAGGTGTACCTTATGCAAAACAAAACGACATCATAAGAATGAGTGCCCAACATTTGCGCAGTACTTGGGAGTAGGATTTCCAAATCCTTTACCTACATGAGGACCATGGGGTGAAATATGTAGAACACATGGACATGACCCATATCATTGTCCCATGATACAAAATTATCAAAGAATACCTAAGATTACATTTTTCAATTTCTGCAAGTTTGTAGGACATGAGGACAAGGATTGTAGAACCTTGGAAATAATGAAGGAGAGGACCCTACATCAGACGCATATAAGATGCAGGGTGAACCTATAATAGTTCCACTTGTGCAGCAATATAATAACGGACAACAATTTACAGTGCCACCATAGTATAATAATGCACAACTGTTTTTTGTGCCAAACCAATATAATCAGGTACCACAGTATAATACACCGTGAAAAGAAAATCAAGGTAAAAGAGGAGGATTCATAGGAGGAGATCGTGGAGGAAGAGGATTTGGAGGAGGTAGAGGACCAGTAACTTGTCACAATTTTTAGAAACCTGGAAATTATGCAAGGGATTTTCCACAACCACCAATGACATGCATGTACTATCATGCATCATATCATAATACAAAATATTGTCCGACACTTTTGATAAAGATACAGGAAAAGATTAACCATAATAACTAGAATGTTCAATTGATTGCAGTAGAAAGTAGAGAAGATGATGGGAAGAAGATAAATATAGTTACTCAAGGTGGAACCAAGGCAGGAGCATATGCAACAAAGCAGGATCAGAACCAACACCAGTGGGTTAAAAATAATACAAAATCTCAACAAAATTTTGATGCACGAAAGGAGGAGACATTCAAGGAGGCCAGACAGTAAATTTTGAAGGAGAATATTGCTTCTACTTTAGGAACAAATCCAGGAGATGATGTACCAATTTATTATATGCCTCATCTATTTGATGATACCAACATAGATCAATCTTCAGAGAAATTAAGTAATCTAAGAAACTTTTTGGGGTCTTGCTTGAAGTTGTTGAATTATAAATGATCTATACAAATGTTACAAGGTTTGTTAGAAAAATGAAATTTTGGAGAAAAGATACAACTGGAACAGAAGAAAGTAAATCATGTCCGTAGGAAGACAATAAAAAATAGGGAGTTCAAATTGAATGCAAATATTGGATACTTTAACATAGGTGGCATCATATTAGTGTTGACAAAGTGTCCTCAGAGACATAATTTTATTAATAAGGAAAAAGTGATTACAATCTGAAGTGAGAATTCATAATATACTCCTTAACCTCACTTGAAGAAAGAGCTATTTTCTCTAAACTAAAATATAGGAGAACAACCAATCACATAATCACATGAGTATGATAGGTGTCCTTTACATAGAAGTTAGGTGTCCTTATCCTAACAAACTAGAATAAATCAATTTCTAAAAAACATTTATACTAGAAAATACTTAGGCTATAGAACTTTAGAATTATGAGGCTAACAATCCCCCCTTTAATCCAGAAGTTCATTTTTACAAAGACCAAGTTCATCTATGAACTTAGTGAAATTTATTCTACCAAGAGGTTTGGTAAAAATATCTGAAGTTTGATCTTCAGATGGACATAACTGAGGCTTGATGAGTGATTTGATGAAGTGGTACTTGGTGTTGACATGTTTAATATTTGAATGAAATATTGGATTCTTGGTCATATTTATTGTTGACTGACTGTCGATCAATAAGGTAGTTGGTGATTTCTGAGTTTCACCAAGATCCTCTAAATTTTGCGTAGCCATACAATCTCACATGTTGTTTCCCAAGATGATATGTGCTCTGCCTCAGCTGAAGAATTTGCAATTGTTGTTTGCTTTTCACAATTCCAAGATACTGTTGTCAAACCCATATTCATTAAATAACTTAAAGTGGATGTTCTATCATCAATGTCACCTGCAAAATCAACATTTGAATATCCAACAAGTGTAAAATAAAAAATCCTTTTGTAAAGAAGACCAAAATCTTTTGTATCTTGAATGTATTTTAGTACTCTTTTTGGTGAATTCCAGTGACTTTCCCTTGGTTCCTGTATAATCCTTGAAAGTATACTGACTGAATATGACAAATTCATTCGAGTATTTGTCAAATAAATGATACTTCCAACCAATTTCCTGTACTTTGTACCGTTTACCAATTCCCCCCCTTCAAATTTTGAAAGTTTCAATTTCTGAACCATGTGGGTAAGAGAAGGTTTACAATCTCCATGCCAAATTTATTTAACAATTCAATGGCATACTTAGTTTGACTAAGGAATATTTTATTAGGATGTTGAGAAACTTCAACTCCAAGATCATAATGTAGTGTCCCTAAATCAGTGATTTTGAACCCTGCTTTAAGTTCTTCCTTAACCTGTTTTATGTGAGCTTCATTATTTCCTGTTATAATTAAGTCATAAACATAGAGTACAAGTATCACCATGTGCTTATCTTGCATTAAAAAATACAATGTATCATCTGATTCACTCCGCTGAAAACCCACCTTTCGTAGGTACTCATCCATTTTTGCATACCAAGCTTGAGGAGCTTGTTTCAAACCATACAAGTTTGCAAACTTTATGTTTTTGTCCTTTAGCTTCAAAACCTTGTGGTTGAGTCATGAAAATATCTTCCTTTAGATCACCATTCAAGAAGGAACTTTTGAAATCCATTTGATGTAATTTCCAACCATTATGTGCAGCCAAATTGATAACCATTCTGATAGTATTCAATTTAGCTATGGATGCAAAAGTTTCTTCATAATCAATTCCTTCATGTTGAGAAAAAAATTTCGCAACAAGTCTTGCTTTGTACTTGTCAATTTTACCATTGGGGTTGTACTTTAATTGATAAACCCATTTACAACCGATGGGATTAACATCATGTGGACAATCAACTATGTTCCAAATCCCATTTTCAAGTACTGAATCATATTCATTAATCATTGTTTCCTGCCATTCTTTATGTCCAGTTGCTTCAACAAAAGAAGTAGATTCCATGGAAGCATTAACAAAATTGGCTTTTGTTGTTGAAGATCCCCTAGTTCTTGTTTTGTTCATTTCATCTAAATGAACATCTTTGGGAATTTGTTCAACCCACTTTGGATTCTTATGTTGAGGGGATTGTGGATCTGAATCACCATTATTGTTGAAAAGAGGATTTTCAGAAAATGAGGCTCTTCTTTCATCTGAAATATCTAAGGTTGGAGAATATACTTTTGAAGATTCAATATCAGAAGAGTCCTTTGTCGTTTCATTATGAGATGAATCAAAAGAACTTTTTGATAAAGAGATGTCTTATGGAGTAACAAAGTAATTTTCAAACCAAAATGCTTTCTTTGACTTGTTGAATTTACCTTTAACCTTAGTGTTTTTCTTCTCTAAACGACTAAGGAGATGATTGATCTCATCTAAACTGGTACTTTTAGTTTCATCAAAAATGATATCTATACTGACAATGAATTTTCCATCTGAAAGTAATCTATACCCTTTCTTTTCATCAGAGTATCCAATGAAGATAGACTTCATACTTCATTTTTCTAATTTAGTTCTCTTTTCCTTAGGAACTAAAGCATAACATGTTGAGACAAAAACCCTAAGATGATTTAACTTGGGTTTAAAACCATACCAAGATTCATAAGGTGTTTGTCCATCTAAAGTTGATGTAGGTGATCGATTTCTAAGATAAACTGGAGTATGGACTACTTCAGCCCAATATTTTGTGCTCAACCCTTTAAACTACATCATAGATCTTGCCATGCCCATGAGCATTTTGTTCATCCTTTCAGTAACTCCATTATGCTATGGAGTATATGAATTTGTTAGTTGCCTCTTAATTCCATTGTTTCGACAATAATCATTGAATTCAGTTGAAGTGAATTCACCTCCATTATCAGTTCTCAAAGCATCAATCTTTTCTCTAGTTTCATTTTCAACCATGTGTTGAAAATAAACAAASTTTTCAAAATCTTCAGACTTTGCCTTTAAAATTACACCCATGTCATTCTAGTGTGGTCATCAATAAACAATATAAAGTATCAACATCCACCGAAAGAAGATTCCATTGGACCACATATCACTATGAATCAACTCCAAATACTTTGTTGCTCGCCATGAGCTGGTTGGAAAAGCTTATCACTTTTGCTTGCCTAAAATACAAGATTCACACTTGGAATTTTCTTTCTTAAAAGTTGGTAAACCCTTTACCAAATCTTGGGAATTAAGTTTAAAAAGACTATCAAAGTTTAAGTGACCAAATCGAAAATGCCATAATCTGAATGAAGACATTTCAGAATTCACTATTGTTGCAACCTCTTGCTTTCTTTGGATGACTTTCCCATTCATTCTTAGTAACTTTCCATCTTCATATCCTATCATAATTGTTTTCAAGTTATCCGTCTCTGACTTAATCTTCACCAAACCATCTCGAATGACTATTTTATGTCAAGCTTGTCTGATTGTGACTAAGGATAACAATTTTTTCTTAAAAGATGGTACGTACCAAACATTTGAAATCCATTTTTCACCAATTCCAGGGAGAAAAACTTTCATTGAACCTTTTCCTTGAGGTATATGAGTTGTATCATCAGCTAAATAAATGGGATTTAGTTGAACATCCTTATAATTCTAAAAATAGTCTCTGTGATAAGTCATATGTTGAGCATCTCATGTGTCCAATATCCAATCATTTTCAAATGAATCTACATGTTGAACTGCTGAAAAAACATATTCATATTCATCATCTTGATAATATTGATCTTCTGCATATTGAGATGATTGTTGAGAATTTGAATTTGATGTCTGCTTAAACTTTGGCAATTGATCATTGCTGGTAAGAAAATTTAATGCATAATGACCCATCTTCAAACATTTTTTACATCTTACTTGACTGAAATTTCTGCCTCTTCCTGACTGTGCATTGTTATTGGGAGGATTACTTTGAATATTTTGTTGATTAAAATTTCTACGACCTCTACCTTGACCACGACCTCTGCCACAACCTCGAATAGAATACTGATTCTGAAAATTTCCAAAATTTGATTTTTCTCTTCCTTTAGAACTTCCAGCTTTAGTGAAAAGAAGATCTTCTCCTGATTGTTTTTTTTTCCCAAAAGATTTACTATGTTGATCCAGTAATTCACTAAGTGAATCAAAAGTCACAGTTGATAACTTATCATTTATTTGCAAAGTCTCAAGAAAATGCTTATAATATGGAGGCAAGCCATTTATTACAATGGATACTAGAAAACTATCCTCAAGTTTAGAAAAACCTCCTTTGATGATTTCCTAATGAATGTTCTTAATCCTTGAAATGTATTCTAATACATCACCATTGTTTTCTAATCTTTGTTTAATCAATTTCATTTTTAGATCAACTCTTTGATATGCAACAAGAGTATCAAAAAGCTTCTTTAACAGATTCCAAGCAAACCATGCATCTTTGGAATTCTCAATATGAACAAACATGTGTTCAGTTACAGAAGAAGGTAGCAAAGCAAGTGTTTTTTCATCTTTCAAATTCCATTTTTCTAAATAAGTAGCATTGGTGGGATTAGTTGGAGTAGTATCACCATCACATATATCATGCCATAATTCATTATATATCGAAGTGTTTTGCATGTGCCGACTCCAAGATTTGTAATTATTGGGTCCATCTAAATTATCTAATTCTGTGAATAGATTGATTGATTTAGACATGATGTTTGTTGCAAGTGAATAATCCACAAAAATCCAAAAGACAGACACAAGGCACCAAAAATAAAGAGTACTTTTAAGGGCTTGGCCTTGACCCTTTAAAAGTCTCGTTGGAAATGGATTTTGAGAGAGTATTTTACTGGAATCTTCTCAACTTCTGAGCGTTCAAGACTACAATCAAATCTTTCAAAGTTTGACTATTTTTACAAGATAGATAGCCTTATACAAATAATAAAATGTGCCCCCCCTTGAACTAAATTCATCAATGAGTTAAAATATTAGAACTTGAATGTATACAAATAAAAATAAAACAAATCTCTTTAATTTGGACTTCAATCCAATCCTCAATACGATCCTTAATCTGGACTCCAATCCGGTCCTCGATCCGGACCTCAATCTGGTCCTTAATACGGTCCTCAATCCAGACCTCAATTTGGTCCTCAATACGATCCTCAATCCAAACCTCAATATGAACAAAAAAAATTATGTAGCAATTTTGGTAATTTTAATATCAGATCAAAAAATGTCTAACAAAACCATGTTGAAGGGGCTTCAAAAGAGGACACACAACAATAAATTTTGATTGAGATTGACCATGACATGGAGAGCATGCATACATTCACTCTGATCAAGTATGATGAAATCACACCAGTCTGATTCACGCAGGAGATGTCTAGGTGAATGTGAGATCTTAGATACAAATCTCAGATTCAAAGGTGTTTTGAAATTATTGAGATCTATTTATTGTCTCGGATATGAAAAAAAGGATATGTCTTTGATCTGTGTTTGTGATTTTGGTTAAGCAACAACAACAACAAATGGTTGCAGCAGAGAGATAAATCGTGGGAAAAAAAGCAGATTATTTACCAAAAGAGCAGAGGTGAAATCGTTGCAAGATGGATCATGTGTTCCTCAGCCTCACTCTGTACAAAAAGAAGATCTGGTGGTTGTTGTTTCAGATCAAAATTTTGCTAAAAAAAAAACTGAGTGTTGGGCAGGTGCAACATTGGGCGGATCTATAACATTGGGTGGATCTGAAATCAAAATTTGAAGGAAGTGAATTTCTTTAACATTTTTGTTGTTTCTTGTAGGAAGGGATGTGTCTCGAGATTTCAGAGGGATTTCTTCTCCAGAGGTACAAGATCTGATCTAGAGATTCGAATCTACCTTTTCACTGATCTGATGCCATAGATTCAATGTGATGATTTTATGTTAAATTCAAATGTGATTCATGATCCGGTCCTTGATACGGTCCTTGGAAACAGACCTTGATACAGTCCTTGATATGAACCTTGATACAATCCTTGATACAGACCAGATCTGAAAACTTATAAAAAAATAAAGAATCTACAACTTTGAATTTTAAATTGCCAGATTTATAAAATAATTTGAATCAATTGTTTACAAATGAGCATGTTTTAACAAAATAGCAATGGATCTATGAGATCTGAATAAAAAATGAAAAAAATACACTTTTATCTGCCTAGATATCTTAGATGTACGGGAAAAAAAATTGTAATTAATCAAATCTAAAAATTTGAAATTTGCAGATCTGTTAGGATATTTAGACACTTAGGAGTTAGTTAAGATCTACTTGGTCTAATATGTCATTAGGTAAAAGTGTGTTTCTTTAGTATGCATTAGTATGCATTTGTAGTTAGGAAATCCGACGGTCACGATATATTCCCGACATAGAGTCACGGCGGTTCATACTCTCGATCTTAATAGCCATTGATGTTAAACTAACACAGGTGGTCCATGATCTCTATTTAAGAGCATGGAGGGTCATTTCACCGATGATGATTGAGAAAATCTCTTGTAAAATCTCTCTATAAATCTTTTCTTTGCATTAATAAAACTACTCCAAGTGGCCGCATAGGCTGGGGCCGTGGATGTTTCCCATAGGGGTTTTAACACGTGAAAAGCTTATCCCGGTGTGTTGATCTTTGATCGGTTATGTGAGTGGATTCTTGGTGTTCATCCTCTGTTGGAATACCCTTGTTGTCAAACATGGTATCAAAAAGCATTTGAAGACTAGCTCTGTTGTAGATCGAGATTGTGAAGTCGAGTTACCTCATCTCCATTTCTAACATTTCTGTACATTTCTGGGCTGAAAGGACTGTTCCATTCGTCCAAAAGCATGCTTTTCATTCAGGAACACTTTTAGTTTCACTTTTCGAGAAAGTTTCCGTTGCCAAAAGACTCTGACCATTCTGGTCGAGTCAGGGTATAAAAGTCGAATCGCATTTTTAAATTTTTGCAAAGTTTTGATTTTTATTTCGGTTTATTTTTTGGGAGTTGCTACTCTTTTAGATCACATATGCTCTGCCTACACCTTATGCGATCTCAACAAATCAAGCGGATAGGAAAAGGTGCATCTTTGAATTGACTAACGAGATCTAACCCTTGTTGTCATCGAGGCGAAATTTTTTCTTGTGTGAAAATAGTTTTTTTTTTTGGAGCATGCTCTCCAAAGACATCAACAACAACAACAACAACAACAACAATCCTCCTTGAACATTACAATATGTTTTGCTAGATCAGGTTGGTTAAAACTTGCCTTATTAAAAAAGAGGTCTTGAGTTCAAGTCTCTCTTTTGTTGCCTTTTTGAAAAAGTTCATGCTAAAATTGTAAAGTGCATTCACTTCAAGTATAAAAAGTGAATCACTATAGAGAGTAGATTTATATTTTATTTTAGAGTTATTTTGCATGCAACTTTTCTGTTATAAGGTAACCTCATTGTAAAAAGTGATCCCACTTCTCTTTATAAAAGTGGGTCACTTCATCAAAAATTAACTTACACATCCGTGGTTATTTGGTTACCATTTGTGCCTTTTTTAAAGGGGTATAACTCTCACATGAAATCGAACTTCAGTCATAGTTTTTTTAAAACCGCTTTAACTTTTCGAGATCTTTCCATCCAGATCATTATTTTTCAGTTTTAAATCTTCATTATCTACTACACATTTAATATGAAGCTACTGTTAAATGCTTGTCATGCTTACCGTGACAACTTCCGCCTGATGGAAGTCCATATGGAAGATTTATTTATTAAAGTAAAGGCACATGTCAGTTACCATGGGAGCGGAAACAACCCCTGATGATAAGAAATCCAAATGGGATATGGAATGGCCGAAACTGCATTGGACTAGTGGGAATGTCCATCTCTCACGATCTAAGGTACCATCTTCAAGGAGTTGATGGCCCCGAAGCAGCCTGGGACAAGCTTGAATCTATGTTTGGTAAACTCAATATTATTCGAGGCACAATGGTTAGAAAATCAAATCTTGACCTTGAGTCAAGTGATTTTCTTGCCTTGGAGACTATCTATCTAAGTTTAAAACACTCGGACTTTTATGTGAAGAATGTAAGATATGATGAAGGAAGGGCGTTGCATATATCTTATTCTTTCTAAGCTAGGTAGTGCATATTACGTGTTTGTATCTACCTTTTATGCCATGAAAAGAGGTATAGGGAAGCTTATGTAGAACCCACTCTTGGGTCCTTTTGTACTTCTTTGATTAGAGAGGAAGATAAGCTTCTACCACCTGGAGTGATCAGCTACTACTTGGGTACCTCAAACAAAGCCTTAGTTGCCCAGCGAAAAGATAGGCCAAAATTATCCCAAGAGCAACATCCTCACTACAACAACAAACAATAAGGGTCCCAAACCCACTCGGATAGCTTTCCGACTCCTAGTGTGGTGACAAAGGATCAAAATATAAAGAATACTAACAAACATTACCTTTTGTAATAAAGATGGTCATGATGAGTCGGATGTTTCAAGAAGATGGCTGACCTTAGAAAGCGGCGATGAAGAAGCACAACATCGATTATTGATTCCTCTTCTTCTTCTTCTCATGGACATGCACTACTAATACAGTTTTCCTTCAATACACCTTCTACTACTACTTCTTCTAGCCCGATGAGTGGCTTATTGATTGAGGGGCATCTTATCATATGGCTAAATAAACCATATTTTAGGGGTCACAAATGAATGTAACACCAAGGAAATATTTGTTGGTGATGATGAATCTCTTAGTGTTGTAGGATCACGGAACAATTCGAGGGTACAAAATGGTCATTTCAATGATGTATTATGTGTTCGGAGTATTTCTTGTAACAACCTCTCTCGATTATCAAATCACTTTTTCAGGTGAAGGTAAAACCGTCAGTTTTTCACCTCACCAAGTTGAAATCAAGGATATAAATGATCCAAAACATGTTCTTTTAACTGGAATTCTTGATGATATTACCGGGTTGTAACAATTTGATAACTTTGGGTCATCGGCTTTCATGAGTTTGTTACTCATAGCGATGGCCAGAGCAAACTTGTATGAGCGGTTTGGTCACATCTAAACTATAGCTCGCTGCAACAACTATGTAATCAACATATGGTGGTCGCTCTTCCTCTTGTTTCATCTGAGAGATGAATTGTGTGTGTCGGTTGTGTTCGGCAAACATCATGGGACAATTTTGACAAGCGTGCCTCTTGTAACGCCTTGAGTCCTTGCATCTGTTCCACTGATGGTTGTGTGGTCCTCTTTCTTCTCCTTCTTTTAAGGTGCAAGTATTTCTGCTTTAATTGATGATTTTTCGAGATGTACTTGGGTTTAATTATTAAAAATCAAGAGTGAATTTTTTAACAATTTTTGGCCCTCTGAGGCCCTTGTAGAAAATGTCACGGACATCAAATTCAAAGGTTGAAACTGAGATAATGGAGGTGAATATGTGAACAATAATTTTACAAGTTCTTGCACTACAGGCATCCAAATGAAACACATTGAACACATATACACCACAGCAAAATGGTGTTCTTGAGAGAGAAGAACCCATACATTAAAAGAAATGGCTAATTGTATGATCCAATCTAAGGGATTAAGTCTGATTATTGGTAGGAAACAATCTAGTATTACACCAAATTATATAGTCAATCGCACTCCCAAAAAATCTCTTAAAAATATAAAACGAGAAGAAGCTTGGACTAAAATTAAACCCGGTGTAAGTCCCCTTAGTGTATTTGGCGGTATAGCATGGGCTCACATTCGATGAAGCAGCATTCTGCGACCTAAAGTGAGAAGTGTATATTTGATGGTTATTATGAAGATGTCAAGGTTATAGCTTCTTCAACCACATTGTAATGAAATTATTCTCGGAAGAGATGTTAAATTTGATGATGAAAATATATTGGCTGCTTGCGAGCCTAATTTGGTGGTTGTGCCTTCTTGACACCAGAGCCATCTTTAAGCACATTTGTGCCTTCTTCTATTCTATTCTAGTTTCTTCTTGTTTTGACAAGTTTTTATTTCTAGGAGCCCACTTGTAGAAAATGTCACGGACATCAAATTCAAAGGTTAAGAGCAGACAATGGAATATGTGAACAATAATAATTTTACAGGATTCTTTGCACTACACAGGGCATCAAAATTAAACACATTGTTCCATATACACCACAACAAAATGGTGTTCTTGAGAGAAAGAACCGCACATTAAAAGAAATGGCCTAATTGTATGATCCAATCTAGGGATTAAGTCTACAGTATTATTGGGCGGAAGCGATCAACTGTGCAAATTCGTAGTCAATCGCACTCCACAAAGGCTCTTAAAATATAACACCCGAGGAAGAAGCTTGGACTAAAATTAAACCGGATGTAAGTCACTTCCGTGTATTTGGGATTATAGCATGGGCTCACATTCGATGAAGCTTGAGAAAGCATTCTTTGACCCTAAAAGTGAAGTGTATATTTGTTGGTTATTAAGAGATGTCAAAGGTTATAGACTTCTTCAACCACATTGTAATGAAATTATTCTGAGAGGAGAGATGTTAAATTTATTAGAAAATATATTGCTTCTTGAGCCTCATTTGGCGATTGTGCCTTCTTGTTCTGTGATCCATCTTGGCATTTGTGCCTTCTTCTATTCCTAATATGGTTTCTTCTTTAGATGATGAAAGAGAGGATGAAAATCCACCCCCGCCCGCTGACATTCCTCCAGATGATTACTTTGAACTGGAACAGAACCAGTTCCAGCTTCCTAGATGGGTCAGTTCAACCTGAGAAGCCATTTGAGTGATCTTGTCGGTGATCCTTGAAATCCCGTGTCCGGATCGTTCCACCGGTTTTAAGCGAGAGCCTCTTCTCTCTTTTTGGCTCAAGTTTGAACAGTCATGATCCGAGAGACATTTGTAGAAGCCCGGGTCATCAGTTAGGATACAACAATGAATGAAAATTATCGTTCTTTAATGGAAAAGCTTGATACTTGGGATCTTGTACCTCTTCCAAAAGGAAGAAAGCTTCGTTAGATGCAAATGGGTATATATAGAACTAAGAGAGTGTCATGGGATGGAAGTGTTGAAGACACTAGGCTTCGATTAGTTGCCAAAGGATTTTCCCAAGTTGAAGGTATTGACTATAGTGAAACCTTTTGCCCACATTAGCCAAGAATGAATTTCCATATGTCTTGTTCTTGTCCTTGCCTCACATAAATGGGAGGTCCATGATGGATATTAAATCTGCTGCCCATGGCGATTTGAAAGAAAATCTATGGAACAAGCCTCCACGGCTATGTCAGGAATGACTCCTAATACTTGTTTGTCACCTCAATCTCTTTATGGTCTCTCAAGCAAGCTCCCGAGCTTGGTATGCCAAAATGGATAACTTTCTTGTTGACATTGGATTCTCTAGAATTATTCGATCTAATGTCTACGCAAAAGTAGGAAGCCATCTCATCATCCTTGTCCTTATGTTGATGTCTTATCATGGTAGTGACTCAAACCTTTTTAAATACATGCTCGAAAACTAGCCTTAAGAAGAAATTTGAAATAGCCGGACTTAGGATTTTTTACTTTTCTTCCTTGGCCTCAAGTTTTGCAAACTAATGAAAGGAATTTTTCTTTCCAAGTCCAAGTATGCTTGTGACCTCCTTCAACGCTTTCACATGGATGATTATCGTAATCCCTTCTCCCCTTCCAGTCACAGGTCAATATTTCTTCCACTTGTACTTCTCACGAAGTTGATGCCACCATATACCATCAATTAGTTGGTAGCCTCCATACTTGGCTCATACCCGTCCTGATCTTTCCCTTTGTTGTTGGTCTTGTTTTCCGTTATGCAAACACCCCATGAAAGCCATTGGAAAGCGACTAAAATGATACTTCGCTATGTTCGTGGTATTGTTGAGTTTGGGATACATTACGGTTGGGGAACTCCTTATTGGTTGGTTTCACTAGTCCAGTTTAGCTAGCATTGCCGTCGGAAGTCTCTGCAGGTTATTTTTGACCTTGGTTGGGGACACATCACTTGGGCTGTAGGAAACAACGAGGATGTGCACTTTTCTTGTGGCAAATTACCGAGCAACGGTAAATGCAAGTCAGGAATATTTGTGGCTTCAAAATATCCTTTTATAGTTTGGATTCCAGCACCAGGATCCGAGTAGACTTTGGTGTGACAATCAAATTACCATCAAACTTCTCGCCAAAGACCCGGTTCAACATCAACACAACACATTATACACATACGCCCGTCGAAGCTCATTCATGATCAAGTTATTGAGCTATTTTGCCCTCTGAGAAGATCAAGTTGCGGACATTTTCACAGAGTCTCTTAAGGCCTTGAAGTTTTCCAAGGCTTTGATCTATATTTAGGAGTTAGGAAAAGTTTTCATTAAGGGGGATGGGCTCTAATGCCTCCTTCCTTCTCATATTGTCATTGTAAAATCGATATACAATCCTATCCCAAGTTGTTCTTAAAGAGCGTGTTAGGATATTTAGACACTTAGGAGTTAGTTAAGATCTACTTGGTCTAATATGTAGTTAGGTAAAGTGTGTTTCTTTAGTATGCATTAGGTATGCATTTGTAGTTAGGAAATTGACCCAGTCCACGATATGTTTCCAGGCATGAGTGATCGGCGGTTCTCTACTCTCCCCTCGATCTTAGGCGTGATCAGGTAACCTTAACACGGAATTGGTCCATGATCTCTATTTAAAGAGCATGGAGGGTCATTTACCCATGATGGAATTGTGAAAACTCTCTTGTAAAATCTCTATGTAATCTTTCTTTGCATTAATAAAGCTGCTCCAAGTGGTGCGTGTTGGTGGGGCCGTGGATGTTTCAAGTAGGGGACCTGCCGATGAAAACATCCCGGTGTGTTGATCTTTGATACGGTTATGTGATTGGTTACTGAAAGTGTTAGTCCCTCTGTTGGAATATTTGTGTTGTGGAACAAGTTCGTCCTCTGTTGGAATATTTGTGTTGTCGAACAAGATCTACAAGTTTACCACTCAAAAAGATGAATCAATTAATGAAAAAATTTATTGTTGTAATCACAATAAAAAATTTCCTTATTTTAAAAAAATAGCAACAGATTACCTCAGTATCATTTCCCTTGAGTTTGAAGAGATTTGTGTTGATGTCAAGAAGTATTCCTTTCTTCCTTGATCCATCAACAAATCTCTTCCATCACAATTTTCACCATGGCTATGATACCATGTTGACAAAGTGTCCTCGGACATGTAATTTTATTAATAAGGAAAAAGTGATTACAATCTGAAGTGAGAATTCATAATCTACTCCTTAACCTCACTTGAAGAAAGAGATAGTTTATATAGCTCAACTCTAAACTAAAATCTAGGAGAACAACCAATCACATAATCACATGAGTATGGTAGGTTTCCTTTACATAGAAGCTAGGTGTCCTTATCCTAACAAACTAGAATAAATTAATATCTAAAAAACATGTATACTAGAAAATACTTAGACTATAGAACTTTAGGATTATGAGGCTAACAAATAGATATGGGGTCTAAAGTAAATGTTTTTCCTAAGAAAACATGAGAATGTATGGGGGAAACTACATTGGGATATTCACCTATTCAGTTGAAATTGACAAATAAACATAGGGTGATACCAATTGGTAGATTGAAGGGCATACCAGTGGATTTAGATGGTGTGTGCACTATGGAAGACTTTGAGGTAATTGATATAGTGGATAATACTACACCGTATCCATCATTGTTGGGACTGGATTGAGATTTTGATAATCAGGCTATCATCAACTTGAAGACCAATAAAATGATCTTTGAATCAGGATAATATAGATTCATTTCCCCATTAGATCCCTCAGAAGGAGGAATATATGTTGAACATATGACAGAGAAATTCATCAAAGAAGAGATAAACCAGTTGTATAGAACTACCACGCGCAAGAAATATTATGTTAACCCAACAACATATGGAATGTTGAGCCAAATAAGAATCAATTCTTGTGCTTCAGATTCTGACAGAGGACTAGAGAATTGGAAACAATACTTGCATGAGATATCTACCAAAAGATATGCAAGAATGACGCGTGCACTAAGATGGGTTGGCACAGAGGTAAGAGAACCTCCAACTTTTTATGGTCATAATGATTTAGAAGAATTTTTAACGAAGTTTGAGTTAGAATTTTTGGAAAGTCATAGGTTACTTGTTTTATATATTGCATTGAAAGATACACCTGCACGTTGGTGGGGTACTCATAAAGAGAAGATTCATAATTGGTATCAATGCAAAAAATTATTGCACATTAGATTTGGCACAAAACAAGAGAATAAATATATGCACAAATATGATGGATTGTGACAACCCAGAGAACATATAAATAGATGTATAACCCAATGAAGATTGGTACCACCAGAGGAGTGGCCACATCACTTTATTCATACATTGGAAGGAATCCCAAGGAATTGGTATACATAATTGGAACTGTGCAGAGGAACTGTAAGCTGGGGAGATTTGCAGCAGAAATTTGTGATCACCCTTTCATTTGAACATGAGAATCCAGAAATAGATACAACATTGAAGTTGATAAAAGAGAGGATATTTGAAGAACCTGGAGTTGAAATTGTAACAACTTATCAGAACCAAAATAGACATACAGTCAGACAATTGTTACATTGTTACCATGTCAAAGAAGATGATCCAATAGAAGAAAACCAACGCGATATTCATATAAAAGAAGTTGAAGGGGAAAGAGAAGTAGAAGGTCCAAAGTTAGAGTCAAAAACATTTGGTGCACCACTGAACATAAAGAAGGTAAATATTGGAGTAGAAGAGAATCCAAATTAGATTGCAAGTATTGGTGACTATTGGGATAACCAAATAGTGGAAAGAATAACAGAGTTACTGTGCGAGTATAGTGATTTGTTTCCAGCAATTTTTTTGAAATGAAAGGGGTAGTAGGAGAACTTGGAGAGATGAATATCCCCTTGAGAAAAGATGCTAGACCAATAAGACAAAGACCATATACATTTAATTGAGTATATAAATATAAAGCGAAGGTAGAGATTGATAAAATGTTAGAGGCTCAGATAATAGAACCTGTTGAAGAATTTGAGTGGATTATCCATATGGTAGTTCAGGGGAAGAAGCAAGGGGGAATAAGGATCTGTTTAGACTTGAGAAAATTGAATGATGCATGTCTGCATGATCCCTTCCCTTCTCCATTTATATATTAGGTATGTTGATGATTGAAAACGTCAACGTAGTTTCGCCCACAAAGTGTTGCTTAAGCCTATTATATTAAAACTAAATAATACTAGTAGGTGGGACCCCCTTGAACTATTAGAGAGCAGATCTGTGCATTTTTTATGTTGAGACGATGTACGACACATGGTTGATGAAGATCTTGTGATATTGGTTATAAATGAGCTTATGAAAGGTTGGTTCTTTACGCTACTATAGCATATGTTATTCATCAATTTCATTACGATATGTTCTTATTACACCTGCATAACAAATATGTTAGTGAAAATTATAGAAAGGCAGTTTTGAGAAAGAGCAAAGTACTATATCCAATGCAAAAGAGACCTAGTTCTACAATACTATATGCACGAAAATACTTGTTGATAATTAAGTCCTAGCTAACAAGAAAATAGCTATGAAATTGTGTTTTAATTACACAATTTGTATGCATGTGGTTGAAAAGTTGGTGGCTCATGGAAGTAATGGATTTGCAATTTTATATAGTCTATATGTATGGCAGTTATGCTATGGTTCAGGTTGATGTCGATCACGCTATTGGTGATGAATCTATACATGATCTCTTAGATTGTATGGTGGTCAAACGATTTATTTGAGTTATATTTGGGACATGAATATGGGTGGCACATTTGGCAATATAATAATGTGAATGGTTGAATCGTTAGATGGAACTCAGATTATGCTATGGTTTAAATGTGTTGATATTCTCAATGCATGTGTTGATTAATGGTGCTAATGGAGGGCTCATTGGCATGTACTGCTGAGTAAATGAGATGTGGGTGGAGACAACGTGCATTTACTGCATGTCACGTTTACCCTTCCTGTCGGCTGCCACCCTAGTCGGACTATTGTTTGATCTTGTTGTTTTGTTCACGCTCCATATTTTTGGCAGGGTGAAACCGCTCAGCCACCTCCCATCTTAAGGATTTCAATTAACAAGTATGTCTCTTTTGGCCATTCTTGACTTCACTCTGGTTATGAAATAATTTTGTCTCAGTTGTGTGGGTTTGTGTTTGTCCCAAGTGCTGCAACTATGTGAAATTTTGGTTTTAAATGCATAATGGATGGTTTTTCTGTAATAGTTTTAAGTTCATCGAAGTTGTTAGTCTTCCTGGGTGATAGTTCTTTGTTACCACTGTGTTTTGGTTGAAGGGTTTTGTTTAAATCATGGTTGGATGGTTGTCTTCACGATTCTAGGGTTTAAATAGAGCCATGTCTTCCTGTTTCGACCTTATCAAGGAATTAACTCTCGTTCACAAGTGAATCATAATTCTCCTTGTGCGTACACCTTTGGCCTCGAAGTTTCACTGCAATTAGTTTAGTTCCTCCTGTGAAGGCTACTGTGAAAACCCTTAACCCTCTAGACTGGATTTGCATAGGGAGACTATCGAGTCTGCCAAGTTGTTCCTGGTTATTGAGGTCTATTACTTTGAATACGGGCTCACCTGTTGGTCATATAGCAGTCATGTTGGTATGTTTTTCATCAATGCCTCTGTGATAATAGTGTGAACCTTACATTTTCATTGCACTTCTAAATTTCACAGTCACCCACCTGATGTCAAAGAACTCAATTGTTTTTAATGGAAGGGCCTTTTCCCGTTTCGATTGGATGTGTGGGTATAAACACCTACCATGGCTTGTTCGATTGATTGATTTTTTTTACCAAAATGGTGAATTGTTGGTTGATGTACAGTCGCTAGTTTGGCACTTATGATGATTTGGTTGATGGCTGACATTGGTCACAAATGCTTAGAGTTTCTCACACAGGTCGTGTTTCGTGTATGGTGTTTTTCAAATGAAACATTGGGCATGATAACTATGTTTTCCCCTGGGCCGAATGACAATCAACTGGATAACTATAGAAGGCATATCCAAGACATCCTCATGTTGTTGGTTGAATAGGCCTCGGTGCGCACGAATTTGATTGAATCACGGTGTCACTTAAATGAACCAACCACTTATTTATGCACACAACCCCAACACGATATGTTGAGTTATTAGCATGACTGTGTGTTTGTTGTGACAAGTGGAAATGTTGTATTGTGGAGTTTGGTTGGTTGCGCTCTGTGTGTAGTATGGATAGTTTATTGTATACTCAGTGATACCGTTGGAGTTTTTAAGCATGTTATTTATTGAAATTTACCATTGTTGATGACAGTCGTGTCAGGTATTTGGATCGGCTTTTAAGTCGTATTGAGATGTTTTGTTTTACAGTGGCATGGTTACATTGCCTTGGACATTTCCTCCTGCATAGCCTGTGTCTAAATGATGGTTGTTGGTTGTATAGTCAATTGTCATTCCAGGCGTGGCATGTGAGGTTTTGATTATTTTGGTCTTTTTACTACATATATATATGGGAACGAATATCATTAAAGATCTTGATTGGCTCTATTGCAGAAATAGTGACTTCATTATTATTTTGGAAACATGACTTTTAAATATAGATGTGGATTAAAGAAATGTATGGCAGTAGTAGATGTTAATGATTACAGATTGGGAATGAGTGTTGTTGTTGATTGTTATAAAATGCAGAATGTGCGATTAAAGGGAACATAACCTCTTACAAATTGTGTGAAATACTTATGTTTTGTAATGGCACTGTGTTGGATATTAATGGATAGTGAAATTAGGCAAATACACAGGAATTATGACTCAGTCATCTAATTGTTGGTTGATGCATATTTTTCTTACTGCAAAATATGTTATGGATTGCTTGATTAATATCATGAACAATAAACGTTTTTTCCCCTCTCATTATCTCATTTTACACTTATTACAACTCCCTCACATATCCCATATTCATTTTGTTCACTCCTTGTTCTGATATTGATTATAGCTAAGAGAATTTTTGTGTTAAGTGGATGAAGTGGCAGTATCTTGAGTGGATTGCAGTAAGGTTTATTGGGTTGATTTATAGTTGATTGTTGTTGTCATTGAGAAGTGACCATTTATTCTCCCCTTTCATTATATCATATATTCACACAATACAAACCCCTCACGTATCCCTGAAAACTGTTTCACCCCCCTGCTCATTGATTAACGTTAGAACAATTTGTATGGATTGGATTGCATGAGCCTGATACATTCTGAGCCAAATCTATTTCATATTTTTAAGGATTTGGCATGCATGGTTATTTAAAATACTATATGCTAATCGTTAACATATGCAGGATGAGTTTTTTCAGTCGAGGAAGTCATGGCCAAGGAAACAGAGGTAGAGGTAACTGAAATTGAGGCCCAAGAGGGCCCAGGTTCTCTATACATTTTGATGCTAATTCAAAAGAGCTTGGCCAATTGTTTCATGTTGGATTCTTTAATTGTATTGGGCAAGGAATAGTCCAACCTAGGCTTGAAAGGCCTCCTTTACAAGCCCCTCAAGCCCCTGACATCCCTGTGCCTCCTCATGTCTCTTTACAACCTGAATTCCCTGAAAATGATTGGTGGCAGGAGATTGTTCACCCAGCAATCTCCCAACATTGTGGCTAGCCCAAATTGACTTTGTCTGCTCCTCCACCTTTGAACCCCATTGTCCAAGCTGACCTTAACCACTCACCAGTGCAATCCTCCCATGCCAGCAAGAGATTGAAGACTGAATCCCACCATGAATTTGATAAAGGAAAAGCTATTCCTGCCCCTTCCTCACCCTCCGATGACTCCAACAAATCTGTGTCTTCATGGATTCATTTGAGGGACGATTGTTCCCATGTGATCAGTGAGATAAATCCTAAAGGTTCTGCCCAGCCCAAGGCAAATTCGGGAAAATCAAGAGGTGACAGCAGCAACCAAGGAAGGGTTGCATCGCAGACTGGAAAATATGGCTTTTGAATTTTATGTTATCTATTGTTTTATGATAGTTGACTTCATGGATTTTGGACAACATGTTTTATTTTGGATATATGAATATTATTTTGAAATATTTTCAAATTTTATGAGCTAAAATTACCAAAAGTAAATATGTTGAGGGGAGGCACAAGGTGTTGTGTTTGCTTAACAAATGGATTTTGTTATAGTTGTTATGATTGTTATGAACTAAAGGGAGCCACAAGGGGTCCCACCTACTAGTTATTATTTATTTATGACCCTATTATGATTATTAATTTCCCCCCCCTAAATAAGTTAGTTGAGTCTTTAGTTAGCTTAACTAATGAATTGGTTCAACTACTCCAACCAATTCTGATTTGTTAAAAGCAAAAGAAAGGGGAGGAACAAGATGAGGATAGAAGAAGAAGCATGGCAAAGTTTGATCTTTGAGTTTGTGTTGAGATAATTCAGTTTTCATTCATTCATATATTCACCATAGCCTAATTCTCTTTTATGATAGAAGGGTCTTATTGTAGACAACAATATTCAGGGCTGAATCAAATCATTCAGACACTTGTTCTTCAGAGGTGTTGATCTATCTTTGATAGTATGTGTAGACTTGTATGTTTGTGAATTAGTTTTCATGACTGACAAAGGCTATTGTGCAGAGTCGAGTGGGCAGCAATCTATGGCAAGATGATCCAGCTTTTAGAGTTCAGTTTTGGTTTTCTATCAGAGGTCCTTTTGTATGTTCCATTGGGGATGTCTAAGTTTGACTTTGGTCCAAGATTTTTGTATGAGATTTTGTAAATAAAGTGACTCTTTGGTGAATTGGAATGAAATAAAAGATTGCTTTATGTCTCAATTGTCTTGATTATCATCTTGGTGTCTTTACTTCTGTTCTTACATTTATTTCAACAACTGATATATTCAGAAAATACATAAAAAGTGAATTTCCAACAAGCTTTTTGTTGATAAAAGATTAGTCTAAGGACTCGTAATTAATACTTGTGAGTTAGGATATTATTTTTGTTGGCTATAAACATAGGGTGATATTCCCGTCTACTTTACTTTAGCCAAGTAAAGTCTGAAAATGCTTGAGTAAGATCTATTCATATCTTTTCCTCAACATTTATTTGGTGACCATATTGGGGAGATCTTCGATATCTCTCTGGTTAAATTTTATGCTCGATTTTCATCGACACATCTTTCTTTTTCTGATTTTGATTCTTTGACTATTTTGCTTTTAATGATTGTTCCTATTGCAAGGAAGTCCAATCTTGAGCCCGGTCTCCAAGACCATAACAACATTGTTTTAAACTTGTTTCATACTATTTTAGACACTGCTAGGACCCATGCTAAGCTTAACCATTCTTGGGCAGCAATTGAACGAGATATTAGTACTCAAGAACAATTGGAAGCTAGACGTAGGTAGCCTAGAAATCAACAGTAACCTTTTGTCTCTTCAGTTTCAGCCATCCTTTCATGTCCTTTGATTCTCATGCTTCTAGAAGAAGAAGAGGCTTGTCACCCGAAATCAGTCCTATTGTTGAGATAGGAAGGTAAAATGTTGTGTTATCTGCCCAAAAATGTGATCTAAGGAGAAATTTATCTTATTCCTACAGCTCGTCTTTCTTTCCCTCATCTATCATCCACAAGATGGCATCTAGTGGTGGCCCTGGTGGCACAAGAAGTGCCCCATCTTCCCAATATTCATCGTCGTTGGTGATTGGTAGCTTGTACAACCACCATATCCCTATCCAATCTACTACGAACCCCATCAAAGTCATCAAGAAGTATGGACTTTTTCAGTTCGAAGAAGACGCCACAATTACACCATGGCATGTGTCCTCTCCTCTTAACCTAGCTCCTACTACTCGCCCACTTCCAAAGTTTAAAGAGTATTTGCTTAAGTTTTCAGGAAATAACATTGTCAGTACCAATGAACACCTAGTGGCATTTTCTAATGCTTGTCATAACATAGGGGCCAACGACCACGATACTTGCATGTGCCTATTCGTCAATTCCTTGGAAGGGAAGGTTGCGACCAATTTTTTCGACCTTCCTTCTAATATCTTGTCTACCTGGGAGGAATTAATCTACTGGTTCAGATCCACTTACGGGCAATCCAAAAGCCGTGTAGAGAAGTTAAGGGAGTACAATAACATCACTTACAATGATGGTGAGCCCATCAGGTCTTTCAACTTGCATTTCACCAAGTTGTATAATCAAATCCCCGAACTTATCCACCCTCAGAACCAAGCCACCTTCATGCATTAATACAATGCATTGCCTTCTCCTTACCGTCATAGGCTTGAAGAAAATTCCATTGATAATCTTGGTTCCGCTCTCCACACTTGTTCAGAGTACAAAGAACAGCTTGAACGAACTGGTCTACCCTAGGGAGAATCAGTTAGACAGACATACATGCCCGCTCTCTTACAACTAGTACAAGATATGAACAATCATATGATAGCATTTGAGCGGAAGGGTATTGTCTCCCCTCTCACCCCTGGAGCTTCATCCTCTTTTTCCCCACCTTTTAGAAGTCTGGTTGAAAATAATTTTCAACCCAAAGTTATTCTTCCTAGGAGTTGGTGTAACTTTTGTGAGGAACACCATGAATAAACCACGTTTGACGTAAGGAAGAGTGCCAGAGACAAGATCTTTGGTAAAAGACCATAAGCCATTATCGTTGTCCTAGATTTTTCTGTTCCATAAGATGCCATGGTCATCAATACCAGGAACAAAGAATATGCCACAAAAGGCAAGTTTGACCCTCCTCATAGTTCTTCTAGCCCGAGCTCATCCTCAACTGTTGTTACGCCCCAGGTTCCTAAAATTTCTGAGAGTCAAGAAATCATGCCTCCTCCTCCTTCTTCCAAATATAATATATTGAATCAATTGGCTAACATCAAATCATATGCAACCCTCCTAGACATGGTTGTCGTCCCTGAACAACAGATGCATCTGAAACAATTCATGGAAGGAAAGGATTCCGTTGTGGCCAATCTTTCTGAAGAGGTAAGCGAAGAGGATTCTTCTATAAATAAAGTAGGTGTGCATAACTTCAGATACCCTGTAAAAAAAAAAACCCTTTTATATTTTTGTAAAGATCATGGATAAAATCGCCCATTGTTGCCTCATTGATGGTGGTTTAGGCCCAAGTGTTATGTCGAATATTATTATGGAAGAGCTAGGCGTATCTTGTACAAACAAAAATGCTTGAAGCATGATTTCCTATAATAGTCTACAACAAACAACCATAGGCGATATTAAAGATGTAGCCTTGGTTTTATGCGCTCACCCTGAGATAAGGACAACCCTCAGCATTCAGGTGATTGATATGCCCGTAAGCAATTATTCAATTATCTTGGGAAGAGATTGGCAATCCCTAACAGGTGGATACCTCTCGCTCAACGAGACACATTTATCTGTTCCTCGGAATGGTAAGAATATCATAGTACTTAGAGAAGGAAGGATTTCACCCTACATCAAGAATGTTCCACAATCTAATGTGAACTATATCGAAGAAGACGTAGGAGTATATTCCATCTTTGCTAAAGAGGATAATGTTGTATGCACTTTAGATGATGAATTATGGTGTATGCACTTTGATGGTTCACGCTCTAATGAAGGTAACGGGACTGGTATTATCTTGGTTTCCCCTCCAGGAAGAATTCATAATCTGTCATACAGGTTGGAGTTTGCTTTCTCAAACAATGTCGTTGAATTCGAAGTTTTGTTGCTAGGCATTGAGAATGCCCTTAATCTTGGTTGTGGTCACCTTTCAGTTTTTGGAAATTCTGAGCTTGTTATGAACCTGGTGTGTAAGGCATGCTCTCCTAGCAACAAGAAGATGGAAAAATACTCCCAAACTGTTTGGGCACTTGTCTTGAACCTTCTATCTTTTAACATTACCCATGTTAGGAAAGAGTTGAATTCAATAGTTGGTCGATTAGATGTCTTTGCAGCCTCTCCTACTCAACAACTATTTCCTCACTGGCCTGATTGCGCTTTCAAATCTCATCATTGTCCATATTTTTCTAACCATGTAGTATCTTGGAAGGCCCTCCTTGATGATGAAAGAATTTGTGCTATCATCCAATATGAACCTCTTAAGCCCGAGGAAACTATATCCATGGAAAATAATAAGATTCTTGAGGGCTTGACTCCTCTTGAGGGTTAATTTTTTTTTAGTGTTGGAGGCAATAAATAAAAGGAAGAGGAGTTACAACTGAAGGTGGTTGAAGCCATCTCCATGAACATTAGGACACATGGGCCCTCACCGAACATTAAAATAAATGTCCAGGGTTTGGATAAAGAAGAAATGAAGCCTGTTGAATTACTTGGTGGATTTCAAAAGGTTTTTGCTTAGTGTAATATGGATCTTCATGGTTTTGATCTAGGTCTTGTTCAACATACTATGAAACCAACTAGGAAAAATCAAAGACTTGTTAACTTTGCACTAAAAGCAACCTTTCGTAGGGAGTCGAGGAATTTCTCAAGGACTGAAATGTCGTTTTTAGTCCACCCTAGATGTGTTTCCAAATGGGGACCTGCTTCGAAGACCATTGATAATATTAGAGCCTGCATTAGTCTTCAAACTTTCAGGCAAGAAATTACGAGAAATCATTTCCCCCTTCTCAGCATGAAAGTGTTTCTACAACAAGTTGTAGAGTTACACTTGGAGCCCTTACTTGACAATTTGTTTGGTTACAATAAAATCAAGGTAGAAGTGGAAAATATACACAAAACCACTTGTATTACTAATTGTGATACTATGTCTTACAACTACCTGCCTTCTGGCTTATTTGATACAAGTATCGCCTTAAAAGGGCCTATACACATAAATTTCAATGAATTGGTCGGTCTCCACGTTTATATTGATGATTTAATCGTATGTGTCCAAAGTCTGATAGTTACGTCAGAATTTCAAGTGTTGGGTCATTTAAAGATTAATTTTTTCTTGGACACTAACTCATAAATTTTAAAGGAATTACAGAGACGATGGTTTTCTCACAACACTAACAGTCCTCTCTTGAAGTATTGCGAGGGACCAGCGTGAAAGTTTTTTGTGTTGATTGGATTCTTCTGTATACTAGTATCTTAGCTTTGCTTTCGATTTTTGTGCTTCTTTTTCTGCCTTACAACACTTTAATTTTTTCTTTCTAAATTGAGTTTTTATTTTCTTGCTACATTTTATTTTTGTCTTTTACTGTTGTTTTAATTTCTGCATTATTACTTATGTTGCAATTTTTGTCTTTATCATCTTTTGAGTGTTTAGTCAAGATAGAATGTTGGATCAATTATGCCACAGTGAAACCCCTGCAAAAGCATTGTTAGTCAATAAAAATCAATCTTACACAGCTTTTATGATCTCTCCTCTGAAGGACCTTTGAATTTGTTATATATTTACGCTATTGTTTTACAAGGAATTGGTTGTTTCCTGCTTCTTCTTGCCTGTTATTCAACCATTGAGATCTTAAGAGAAAATCTATAAGTTTTCCTCTTTCAAGTCAAGAGCATATTCCAGTCAAATGATTATGCATACAGTGGTAAAACCCCTCATACTTAACACTTTTCATGGGTTATTCTAAAATTCTCGATCATCTTTCCATTAAATCTGCTCACTTCCCCCTGTTGCACAATCATTCGAGTTACGTATCCTTAAGATTACTATTCTTGATTTGTGAAACCATGAGTTCTGAGTTCTAATCTGTTAAAAACAAATTTCCCTGTGGAGTCGCCAGTTTGTTGACGATTGAAAACGTCAATGTAGTTTCGCCCACAAAGTGTTGCTTAAGCCTATTATATTAAAACTAAATAATATTGGTAGGTGGGACCCCCTTGAACTATTAGAGTGCATATCTGTGCAATTTTTTATGTTGAGACGATGTGTGACACATGGTTGATGAAGATCTTGTGATATTGGTTATAAATGAGCTTATGAAAGGCTGGTTGTTTACACTACTATAGCATATGTTATTCATCAATTTCATTACGTTATGTTCTTATTACACCTGCATAACAAATATGTTAGTGAAAATTATAGAAAGGAAGTTTTGAGAAAGAGAAAAGTACTATATCTGATGCAAAAGAGACCTAGTTCTACAATACTACATGCATGAAAATACTACACAATTTATATGCATGTGGTTGAAAAGTTGGTGGTTCATGGAAGTAATGGCTTTGCAACTTTATATAGTCTATATGTATGGTGGTTATGCTATGGTTTAGGTTGATGTCGATCACGCTATTGGTGATGATTCTATACATGATATCTTAGATTGTATGGTGGTCAAGTGATTTATTTGAGTTATATTGGGGACATGAATATGGGTGGCACATTTGGCAAGGTAATAATGTGAATGGTTGAATCGTTAGATGGAACTTGGATTATGCTATAGTTTAAATGTGTTGATATAATCAATGCATGTGTTGATTAACAGTGTTAATGGAGGGCTCATTGGCATGTACTGTTGAGTAAATGAGATGTGGGTGGAGGCGACGTGCATTTACTACACATCACCTTTACCTTTCCCATTGGCTGCCACCCTAGTCAGACTATTGTTTGATCTTGGTGTTGTGTTCGTGCTCTAGATTTTTGGCAGGGTGAAACCGCTCAGCCACCTCCTGTCTTAAGGATTTCGATTTACAAGTATGTCTCTTTTGGCCATTCTTGACTTCACTCTGGTTATTAAATAATTTTGTCTCATTTGTGTAGGTTTGTGTTTGTCTTGAGTGCTGCAACTATGTGAAATTTTGGTTTTAAATGGAAAATGGATGGTTTTGTCATAATAGTTTTAAGTTCATCGAAGTTGTTAGTCTTCCTAGATGATAGTTCTTTGTTACCACTGCGTTTTGGTTGAAGGGTTTTGTTTAAATCATGGTTGGATGATTGCATTTACGATTCTGGGGTTTAACTAGAGCCCCATCTTCCTGTTTCGACCATGTCAAGGAACTGTCTCACGTTCACAAGTGAATCATAATTCTCCTTGTGCATACACCTTTGGCCTCGAAGTTTCACTGCAGTTAGTTCCATTCCTCATGTGAAGGCTATCGTGCAAACCCTTAACCCTCTAGACTAGAGTTGCATAGGGATACTATCGAGACTACCAAGTTGTTCCTAGTTATTGTGGTCTATTACTTTGAATACGGGCTCACCCGTTGGTCGTATAGCAGTCGTGTTGGTATGGTTTTTGTCACTGCCTCTGTGAAAATAGTGTGAACCTTACATTTCCATTGCACTTCTAAAGTTCACAGTCACCCACTTGATGTCAAAGAACTCAGTTTTTTTTAATGGAAGGGCCTCTACCCATTTAGATTGGATGCGTGGGTATACACAGCTACCATGGCTTGTTCGATTGATTGATTTTTTTTACCAAAATGGCGAATTGTTGGTTGATGTACAGTCACTAGTTTGGCACTTATGGTGATTTGTTTGATGGATGACATTGGTCACGAATGCTTAGGGTTTCTCACACAGGTTGCGTTTCGTGTATGGTGTTTTGCAAATGAAACATTGGGCATGATAACTATGTTTCCCCCTGGGGTCGAATGACAATCAATTGGATAACTATAAAAGGAATATCCACGACATCCTCGTGTTGTTGGTTGAATAGGCCTCGGTGCACACGGATTTGATTGAATCACGGTGTCACTTAAATGAACCAACCACTTATTTATGCGCACATCCCCAGCATGATATGTTGAGTTATTGGCATGATTGTGTGTTTGTTGTGACAAGTGAAAATGTTGGATTGTGGAGTTTGGTTGGTTGCGCTCTATGTGTAGTATGGAGAGTTTATTTTATACTCAGTAATACCCTCAGAGTTTTTAAGCATGTTATTTATTTAAATTGACCATTGTTGATGACAGTCGTGTTGGGTATTTGGATCGGCTTTTAAGTCGCATCGAGATGTTTTGTTTTATAGTGGAATGGTTACATTGACTTGGACATATCATGTGTCTAAATGATGGTTGTTGGTTGTATAGTCAATTGTCATTTCAGGCGTGGCATGTGAGGTTTTGATTATTTTGGTCTCTTTACTACATATATATATGGGAACGAATATCATTATAGATCTTGATTGGCTCTATTGCAGAAATAGTGACTTCATTATTATTTTGGAAACATGAATTTTAAATATAGATGTGGATTAAAGAAATGTATGGCAGTAGTGGATGTTAATGATTACGAATTGGGAATGAGTGTTGTTGTTGACTGTTATAAAATGAAGAATGTGTGAATAAAGGGAACATAACCTCTTACAAATTGTGTGAAATACTTATGTTTTGTAATGGCATTGTGTTGGATATTAATGGACAGTGAAATTAGGCAAATACATAGGAATTATGACTCAGTCATCTGATTGTTGTTTGATGCATATTTTTCTTACTGCAAAATATGTTATGGATTGCTTGATTAATCTCATGAATAGTAAACATTTTTTCCCCTCTAATTATCTCATTTTTTGCTAATTACAACCCCCTCACATATCCCATATTCATTTTGTTCACTCTGTGTTCTGATATTGATTACAACCAAGAGAATTTTTGTGTTAAGTGGATGAAGTGGCAGTATCTTGAGTGGATTGCAGTAAGGTTTATTGGGTTGATTTACAGTTGATTGTTGTTGTCATTGAGTAGTGACCATTTCTTCTCCCCTTTCATTATATCATATTTTCTCTCAATACAAACCCCTCACATATCCCAGAACACGGTTTCACCCCCCTGCTCATTGATTAACGTTAGAACAATTTGTATGGATTGGATTGCATGAGCCTGATACATTCTGAGCAGGGATGATTTTAAGGATGGAAAATTGTTTTAAAAGTTAGAAACCTTGGCGAATCTTACTATTCCTTCATATGCCAGCTATAAATGTTTGGCGATATTTTTGTAAAAATATTCAAATTTATAAGGATTTTATATAGTTTTTATAAAATTTTGGCGATTTTTAAGATAAAATAATTTTATCCTATAGAATTTGGGTGAATCATTTTTAAAATAGCNAATCTCTTTTTTGGAAAAACCATGGAAAATTAGCCCATGAGCGAAATTTAGCCCCTAAAATCATCTATGATTCTGAGCCAAATATATTTCGTATTTTTAAGGAGTTGTCATGCATGGTTATTTAAAATACTATTTACTAATTGTTAACATATGCAGGATGAGTTTTTTCAGTCGGGGAAGCCATGGCCGAGGAAACAGAGGTATAGGTAACTGGAACCGAGGCCCAAGAGGGCCCAGGTTCTCTATACATTTTGATGTTGATTCAGAAGAGCTTAGCCAATTGTTTCATGCTAGATTCTTTAATTAGATTGGGCAAGGAATAATCCAACCTAGGCCTGAAAGGCCTCCTTTCCAAGCCCCTCAAGCCCAGGCATCCCTATGCCTCCTCATGTCTCTTTACAGCTTGAAGTCCCTGAAAATGATGGGTGGCAAGAGATTGTTCACCCAACAGTCTCCCAACACCGTGACTAGCCCAACTTGACTTTGTTTTCTCCTCCACCTTTGAACCCCATTGTCCAAGCTGCCCCTAACCACTTTCCAGTGCTATCCTCCCATGCCAGCAAGAGATTGAAGAATGAAGCCCGCCATGTAATTGATAAAGGAAAATATATTGCTACCCCTTCCTCACCCTCCGATGACTCCGACAAATCCATGTATTCACAGATGCATTTGAGGGACGATTGTTCCCATGTGATCAGTGAGATAAAGCCTAAAGGCTCTGCCCAACCCAAGGCAAATTCGGGAAAATCAATAGGTGACAGCAACAACAAGGAAGGGTCGCATCACAGACTGGAAAATATGGCTTTTGAATTTTATGTTATCTATTGTTTTATGACAGTTGACTTCATGGATTTTGGACAGCATGTTTTATTTTGGATATATGAATATTATTTTGAAATATTTTCAAATTTTATGAGCTAAAATTGCCAAAAGTAAATATGTTGAGGGGAGGCACAAGGTGTTGTGTTTGCTTAACAAATGGATTATGTTATAGTTGGTATGATTGTTATGAACTAAAGGGAGCCACAAGGGGTCCCACCTGCTTTTTATTATTTTTTCATGACCCTATTATGATTATTACTCCCCCCCCCCCTAACTAAGTTAGTTGAGTCTTTAGTTAGCTTAACTAATGAATTGGTTCAACTAATCCAACCAATTCTGATTTGTTAAAAGCAAAAGAAAGGGGAGGAAGAAGAGGAGGATAGAAGTAGAAGCATGCCAAGGTTTTCTCTTTGAGTTTGTGTTGAGATAATTCAGTTTTCATTCATTCATATATTCATCATAGCATAATTATCTTTTATGATAGCAGGGTCTTATTGTAGACATCAATATTCAGGGTTGAATCAAATCATTCATACACTTGTTCTTCAGATGTGTTAATCTATTTTTGATAGTCTGTGTAGACTTGTATGTTTGTGAATTAGTTTTCATGACTGACAAAGGCTATTGTGCAGAGTCGAGTGGGAAGCAATTTGTAGCAGGTTGATCTAGCTTTTAGAGTTCGGTTTTGGTTTTCTGTCAGAGGTCCTTTTGTATGTTCCATCGGGGATGTCTAAGTTTGACTTTGGTCCAAGATTTCTGTATGAGATTTTGTAAAGAAAGTGTCTCTTTGGTGAATTGGAATGAAATAAAGGATTGCTTTATGTCTTAATTTTCTTGATTATCATCTTGGTGTCTTTATTTATGTTCTGACATTTATTTCAGCAACTGATATATTCGGAAAATACATAAAAAGTGAATTTCCAACAAGCTTTTTGTTGATAAAAGATTAGCCTAAGCACTCGTAATTAATACTTGTGAGTTAGGATATTATTTTTTTTGGCTATAAACATAGGGTGATATTCCTGTCTATTTTACTTTAGCCAAGTAAAGTCTGAAAATGCTTGAGTAAGATCTATTCATATATTTTCCTCAACAAGGTCTTGGATAATGCAGGAGTACAAGAAGCATACTCATCTACTGGTGGATTTTCAGGGTATCATCAGATCAGAATAGAACCAGAATATCGTCATAAGACTACATTTGCCACAAAATGGGAGTCATATCAGTACACAATGATGCCATTTGAATTGAAGAATTCCCCTGTTATTTTTTCAAGGGTAGTGGTAGTTGCATTTAAGGATTTTATTCATAAGTTTTTGGAGGTTTACTTGGATGATTGGACAATATTTAGCTTATTGAAGGATAATGTTGAAATTTTAAGAGTGATGTTAGACATGTGTAGAAAGTGTCAAAACTCTATGAATATTAAGAAATGCATATTCAACACACCATTTGGAATTTTTCTAGGGCGTGTGGTGTGTAAACAGGGTCTGCTGGTTGATCCTGCCAAAATTGTTGTTATTGTTAATTTACCACCACCTAGGTCAGCGTGCCAATTGAGAGCTACACTTGGTCATACAGGCTACTATAGAAATTTTATAAAGAGATATGCACAGATTACTGCACCCATGGAGAATTTGTCAAAGAAGGATATCAAGTTTCAGTGGAATGATGAGTGCCAACAAAATTTGGACATCTTGAAGGAGAAAATGGTGATAGTGCCAATTCTGGTGTTTCAAGATTGGTTAAAGGAGTTCCATGTTAATGTTGATGCATCTTCAATAACACTTGGAGCAATATTAACATAGCTAGGAGAAGGTGATATAGATCCCCCAATAACATTTGCAAGTAAGAAATTGTCAGAGTCAGAACAAAATTACAATACAACATAAAGAGAAGGTTTGGTTATGGTGTATGCATTGCAGAAGTTCAAACATTATTTGTTAGGGAAACATTTCAATATGTTCACATATCATTCTGCTCTTAAATACTTCGTCAAAAAGCCAGTGTTGGGGGGAAGAATATGTAGATGGTTTTTGTTATTTCAGGAGTTTGATTTTGAAGTAGTTGTGAAACCTGGAAGATTGAATGCAGGGCCAAATCATCTGTCCAGGATAACTAATGGAGAGGAACCAAGTAGTTTGGAGGAAAATTTTCCTGATGCACAACTATTTTCAGTGTAGAATTCTCATGAATATTTTGTTGATATCATTGAATTTTTTAGTACAAGATTTGCTCCAAAGGAATATTCCACTGTGCAAAAGAAGAATTTGGTGGTTAGAGTTGCAGATTATCAACTTATTGTAGGAAATTTGTATAAACTAGGATCATACAATATTTTAAATAGATGTTTTATGGAACATAAATGTCCTATCATCTTAGCAGAAGCACATGAAGGAATAGTTGGAGGACATTATGCAGGGAAAGCTATTGCACAGAAGATATTATGCGTAGGATTATGGTGGCCAACAGTTTCTAAGGATGAAAAGGAGTATTGTCAGGCTTGTGATGTCTATCAGAGGGTAGGAAATAAATCCAGGAGGGATGAGATGCCATTAAGACCCGAGGTAACTCTTAAAGTGTTTGACAAATGGGCAATTGATTTTGCACGTCCAATTAATCCACCGGCTAGAATATCAGGAGCAAGATATATTATTACAGTGACATAATACTTTACCAAATGGGATGAAGTAGCAATAGTAAAATATTGCAACGCACTTCCTATTTGAACATGTAATTACAAGATTTTGATGCCCTAGGATTCCAATAAGTGATCAAGGAGCTCATTTTATCAACAATGCCATTCAATAAATGACTGAAGAATTTGAGATATACCATCAAAAGAGAACTCCATACCATCCTCAAGATAATGGAACAGTGGAAGAATTTAATAATATTTTGGAGAATGCCTTAACTAAGATTTTCAATGTGAACATGGATGATTGGGATTTGAAGATACCAGCAGTATTATGGGCTTATAGAACTACATGTAAGAAACTTACAAGGAATACACATTTTAGGTTAGTATATGGTTAGGAAGCAGTAGTCCTTTTGGAATACTTGATACCTAGTCTGCGAATTGCAACCATTACAAACATGACAGAAAAAGGCACAACTCAAGAAATATTGGCTCAACTCATGGAATTAGAAGAATATATAATTATGGTTGGTTTCGATCAGGAAGTACATAAAGCTAAGGATAAATCTTGGCATGATAGACACATCAAGAAGAAGAACTTTAAGGAAGGAGATATGGTTTTCCTCTATGATAGTAAATACTTACAACACCCAAGGAAATTTAGGATGCATTGGCTAGGGCCATATGAGATAAAGTCTGTCACAGATGGAGGTGTTGTGCAACTCCAGGATTTAACAGACAAAGAAATGCAAGGACTGGTGAATGTTAGTTGACTGGAATTGTATAGGGACAGTAAAAAAAGTAACCCTCAGTAGTTGTAGCACATGAAAATACAATTGTACATAGTGTATATAATAGAAATTGAAAAAGAAAAAAAAATGGAAAAAGAAGAAAAGAAAGAGAAAAAAAATGGGAAAAAAAAGAAAAATGCAAAAAGATGTAGTAGATGGATAAGTGATAGACAAGCAGTTATATGATACAGCGCACAACAAATAGTAAGTGGTGTGAAAGAACAAGAATACACTACATGCCACAAAAAGGTGATAAGACAAAAAAATTGTGCATAAAACAAGAAAGCAGACGGAAAAAGGCAGTGGCTGGAAAAAGTACAGCGTGATAGAGCATTTATGACAGGACTTATAAAAGAAGAAAACTTGCAATGCAAGAATCATTGTGACATTAAGTAAACGATATCTAAGGAGTGAAAACTTCATGTGAGCAGGTATTTCTGAAGTATTCAGTGAATATTCATAGCATTTTTTGCAGGAATTAGTAGAATGGTGCCACTGAAGGTCGAAGCTCCCAACTGAACTGCAAGGAAAACACGTAGTTCCACGAGGTCACCACAAGAGAAAGAAGTCGAAGCAACAAACCCTATTCAGCCGAAAGGAGTATATGTGGATGCAATATCATTTCCTGTCATTGAACCAGTTAGTCCTACCATGGTCGAAGAACAAGATCAAGTGATAGAAGAAATGGAGTTCAAATTGTAGAATGACACACAAAACCCTATGAAACAACTCAGATTAGGAGCACCACAATAGATGGATGAGAAAAATGATGAAAGAACATAGTCAGATGAACCAAGAGGACATGTCGAAGGAGCACAAAACCTTGTTGCATATCCAGTGTACTAGTCAGAGGAAGTATTGGTGGAAGATGTTACATGACAACAAGATTCAAACGCGGAATATGAAGAGGATACATAGCAAGAAGCGGGGCCATTGATAGCAACAAAGAAGACAAAGGGAAAACATACAGTACAAATATCACCGTGCAAATAGAAAGAAGTAACACTAACATTGTTGAGCATACCCAAAGGAGTCAAGATCCTTCCTAGCATGTTAGGATGTGTGGATAAACTGAAGTATGCAGACCATGATATTACATACATGGACGAGTTCCCTTAGTTTGCACCACAATTATATATGGAGAGAAAAGGTACAACTCCATCAAGAGTTCCAATTTTAGAGCCAAAGCAGTGGATTACAGGATTTTATAACACATGTATCATGAACTTGTTGGAAATTCCCCACTTTGGGAGAGGAAAATATGTCAATGCATGTGTGAAACAATTATTGGCCTTGGTGCATGGGAGATTTCTATGGATGGATAGACCAATATTAATATATGTATATTTAATTGTAGAGATTACAGGTTTTCCAACAGATGGATAAAAGCAAGAACAATATTTATATGAAAAGACAAAGGAGAAATCTATGGCAGACGAGATGAAGAAGAAATATAGCATTGACAGAGGATCCAGGGGGTTGATCATTAACAAAATCAATGAACCAATAACCATATTGGCGACCAAGATGATGGATTGTAAACTTTTAAGGAAATGTTGCAAGGAAGAAGCACATGCAGGATTCATGGTAGCAGTTGTGTAGTGCGCAAAGGGGAGTCTACTCAGTTGGACCGCATATCGATTGAATTTTTTTTCGGATGAATGCAAGGATGCAGAGGATCTTGGAGTTGAGTTCCACTATGCATGGTTGATTATATTGATAACTTTGGCGAGTTGGAGAGAACCCAAATATAGCATCTTTTAGATAAGGGCAAGAAAGTGTCGTGTAATGAAGTATACAACATTGTGGCACACTTACGATGCAAAACAAAGGAAGGGAAACTCCAACATATTTTTTATTTATTATGACGAGATGCAAGAAAATTTGGTCGATACATGGAGGATTCCACCAGAAGTGGTGGAAGAGCATCAAAGCATAGCTAACTTTCAGGCTTTGAGACACAACATGTGGATTCAAGCAAAAAGGGATCCCAAGAAAGTATGGCTACAATTGAGGTATTGTGTGATAGGAGAGGAAGTATAGTGGGTCATGAAAGATTGGCTTGAAGAATGGAAGGTACCAATAGTTTCCAATAAGGTATCAAAAGGCAAGAAACAAGCAGAAGATGCAACTTCATAGAAGTCAAACAATCCAGCAACAAATACAAGAAAGGAAACAAAACATGCGAAGGAAATAGCGGGGAGCGTAACAGTTAAAAAGCTAAGGCAAAAGAACCCTATTCCCAAACCTTCAACACAGGAGAAGGACCACGCAAAAGTAACAAATGGAGGAGTACAAAAGGATAATAATGTTCCTATGTAGGAGGAACTAGGAGGAGGATATCTACCAGACATGGACATCCCAATGACAATGGCACAAACAGAGACATTGCCCATGAAGAGGAAAATATTGTAGTCAGCTAGTCATCACAAGAAGATGAAGGTGCATAAGGGCATTCCCGAGCTCACATTAACATAATATGATGTGTATCTGGTTGCAGAGAGAGTACATGATCATGCAACAAAGGTGTGGGATGATGCAGAGGAGAAAAGGGAAGAGATAATCAAGAAGTTGACAGAGGTTAAGGATGCATTTGAAAAACTGCAACTCACTATAGTGCAACAAAAGGAACATGCGTAAGAACAAACTCTGTAAGAAATATCAGTTCCAGCACAGGAGACAATACAAATAATATCAATGGGGAGTGAGAATTTTTGTATAACTCAAGAGATGTTGCAGGTGGAGGAGGAGACAGTGCAAAAGCCATTAAAGGAAATTGATCATTTGGACTTGGCACTTCCCAAGGTCCCAACGAAGGCGCTAAATAAAATGCAAATCATTGTCGCGCAGAAGATTCAATCAAGGGAATGTGCAAACGTGACAAGTATGTAATTAGCCAATGAAGTAAAGAGGATAGTGGAATGGACGATACATCAGGTGCAGTTCGAAAGAGATATAGTAAAGAAGAACACTGAAAAAATAGAGCAAAAAGTGGAGGAAGCGTTTAAGACATTTTCTGACAATGCGCAAGAAGGAAACATACCAATAGAGGAGAAGATTTAAAAGATAGTGCAGGCTATGGAGGTGTACAAGAATCACATTATAGATTTGAACGAACTCTTATCACCTAGAACCCCACCTAAAGTTAAAAAACAAATGGAGCAGGAGGTGACAAGTCATAAGGAGAGTATTGTGCAGAGCATTCAAGAAATTACAGACTTGTAGAATAAAATCACATAGTTATGGACAGATCTACAAGAAGATGGAAGACTGTAGGAGATAGACCAAAAAGAGGAAGGGGTAAACACAACACTACAATAAATGAAGCAAAAACAGAAGACAATGACAATCTCAGATAGATTGAAGAGTATGCAAGAACTGAAGAACTTGCAGGCATAATTGAAGAGTATACAAGTAGAAAAGCATGAAATGCAGACACATTTGGGGCCATTGCAAGAAAGTGAAGAGAAAATGTTGACAGAGATTGATGAAGCTAAGTGTCAGGTTGAAAAGGTTGGAATGGAGAATGAAGAATTGTTGAAGGATCCTATCATTCTGAAGATTGTGGATATTATCGCAAAGAAGAGTACACATGTCAAATATAAAGTTGAAGACATTTCAGGTAGGTTCCAGGAACTTGAGAAGTCATTGCAGGAGGCACACACTACCTGAGTGGCTCGGGATGAGACATAGGTGAGTGTTGGGAGTCATTTTGGCATAGGCCATTTTGGGGAACAACGCAGCAATCGAGAAGGACATTTAGAAAAGGGACCAGAAAAGGAGTGTGTGTCAGATAATAAGAAAAAGTAATGCAAGGAAGAAGGAAAGTCAAAGGAAGGAAGGAGGAAGTTGATCAACTGTGTGTATATGAAGTTAGAATATGGAAAAACCTAATACACTTAGGGTTAGGATTTTGGTCATTATTGGTCATTATTGTAGTATAAATATGTGTTCTAAGATCTGAGGAGAACTAAATTTTTGCTAGTAGTTGTGAACGAGTTATTGCTTGAGCTATCTAGTTGTGGAACTAGTTTTGGAGATGAGTCAGTTTGTGAGAGATATACATTGTAACTAAGGGTAAGATTGCAAGCTATGGACCTTGGAACATTCCTGTCAGCCTCACCGTCACCACTATCAATAGCTTTGTCTATATTCATATGTAATTCACACAGTGCGATAACTTGACGAAGAATAATAAAGAAACGAAGAATGACAGATATTTGTAGACGTAGCCCAGGGGGGTGAGCCACAGTAAAACATTTTGTCACTGTGTGGAATTTTTATTTTATGTATTACAATGGTTTATGATGAATGAATGAATATTTTAGTAGTAAAATGCAACGCACACTAGAATAGTTCTGATATTTGCTACATAATGAATGTTAAATGAATGCACATGGTTACATAATGGTAGATATGAATGTTAGGTTGTGTTATAATAATATATTTGGTATATGTTGAAGTAAAAAGCATGCCTAACATCCCCAAAGAAGCATCCATTCCAAGGCTAAAGACATCTAGGTCATGTAGTCTCCCATAAATCCATCTCGGGTGAGACTTCATTGTGCACTCTATGCACAATGTTGTCGTCTGGTCTCTAGAAGGGTCGATGGTTTGTAGGGTTTTTTTGTAAACCTAAAGTAGAACCTGGGTCAACCCAAACATTCCAACATGGTTCTTGTCCAATATCATTGTTGAATGAACTGGAGTTTCTTGCATGCTTAAAACAAATAGAAACATTAATTAATGTGATAAATTATTCGTATATATATGTTACAAGTAATGAACAATTACAGTCTTGTCATTTTACTTACCATATCGCCTGAAGTGTTAGTTGATTATGTTTCCCCCAAGATTTTTCTACATTCAACCATTGCTTTAAAGATGAACTTGAAGCCAATCTTCATGTCTTCTTCGGTGTCCGAACTATTGAATGTATCCACCTGAATTGCATAATATGGTGAATTTTTCTTATTGGTTGCAATTACAAAAAAAATAATATGATGATATGAAAAACATGGTAAAATTATTCAGTACTTATAATTTGAGCTTTAATCTCTGGAAACCACCTTGGCCAAGTTTGTGTTGTCCATGTTTTTCTAGTCTTTCCATGGTGGCTTTAGATGTGTCTAGGTGACTACAAAAACTTTCAAATATGTACTTAAACATCACAATTTTTTCTATAGATCAACTAAATAAAGTTCGACATATTCAATTAAAAATATCATTTACCTTCTAGGTCTAGGTGGTGTCTTCCCTTCATGTCTCGATGCAATATCCTTTGTGTCCTCCTATATATTCTTCCATTCCCTCTCGGGAATGGTGATAGGACGATCATACTTAGGGTTTTTTTTCAATTGATTCCTATATTGATCTCTGACATATTTCAAATATGTACCTTCCTTAGAGGTGATATCGTATTTGTTGAATGAATCACCAAACATGCCGACCAAATCGTTAATAAGTTTTTCTTTCAATTCTTTTTTCTAGGAACTCCACCGTGTGCAAATGGTGGGCCCAAAAATTTCTAAGGCCTTGAAATGCAAGGTTCGGTAAAAAATATTGTTTCATGTAAATAGATATGATAATTAGTTTAAAATAATCTAAAAGATGTCCATTTCAATTAAATAATAGGAATTAACTAAGTTATTAATAACTACTTAGGATTTGTGATATCTTCATGGGAACCAAGTTTTCGTCCATCAAAATGTTGATTGATAGTGTTCCCATGCTTTTAACACATGTTGCTCCAGGATATTAGTGATTAGACTCTTCTGCATGAGATTTTCCATCTACACCATCACATGCGCCATGGTCTGGTGTGCACGGTGGGGGTGTATCATGGGCCCCGAGAGATACAGTCTTCTGAGCCATAGACAGAGAGTCAAATAGCCTCGAAGGAATGTGGCTCATACCAGGGAGATATGGGGTTTGTTCACCCCATATACCAACAACATCCCCATGACCATGATGTTGCATCAGTTCCAAATATTCCTATAGAAATAAATCATTTTTCATTTAGCTCATATAATTAACGTACGAAACATAAATTCATAAATTAATATATGTCATAAATAATCTATTTTAAAAATGGTGCTTACCGCATATTGATATATAGTCTACTCTAAAATTGTCATCCTTTCTCTGATCTCCTTTGTAGGATTACAACTATTCAATTGAAGGAGTTCTATATTTGCCTTTTGCAAGCCCTTTCTAATGTGGCATCAAAGACTGGGGCATATTGGAGAAAAGGGCCTTTGAACACTACACAGTAAAGGTATGGTTGAAGGTGTGTCTAATTGCACTCTGGATTTTGATTTCTGTGAACATTGCATATATGCTAAACAGAATCGAGTATGATTCCCATCTGGTGCTACAAGAGAAAAGGGTATCTTAGAGTTGATACACGATGATGCATTTGGACCTGTACATGTTCCATCACTAGGTAAATTTGTGTATTATGTTTCATTCATAGATGATTTCTCAAGGAACACATGGATTTATTTTCTTCGAAAAAATATGAGGTATTTGATAAAGTTAAAGAGTTTAGGCTCTGGTAGAAAATCAAACAGAGAAGAAAATAAAGGTATTGAGGACAAATAATGGTGGAGAATTCTACGGAAATGAATTCGAAGAATTCAGTAAGAAGTGTGGTATAGCAAGGTAAATACTACTCCATACACACCTCAACAGAATGGAGTTGCAGAAAGGATGACTAGGACATTGATAGAAAAAGCAAGGAGCATGATTAGTGGTGTCGAATTAGGATAGGAATTATGGGCAAAGGTAGTGGGTACAGCATGTTACCTAGTCAATCAATCACCCTCATTAGCAATAGATGATAAACTCCACACGAGTTATGGACTGATAAGAAACCCTCTCTTGAACATCTCAGAGTGTTTGGTTGCGATGCTTATGTACATGTTCCAAAGGAAAATAGGAGTAAGTTGGATAATAAAGTTGAAAAGTGTATCTTTATTGGTTATAAATATGGTGTGAAAGGTTACAATCTTTGGAACCCGGAAACTAAGAAGATTGTTTACAGTCGAGATGTTGTTTTTAGAGAGGTGAAAGATGTTCCCAAACAAGAATTCCTACCAAGGAAAGAATAACTTGAGAAACTAGAGTTTGAGTTGGATGATGCAAAATCTGAATCAATTAAAGAATATGAAGCAAAAGAAGAAGAACCTCATACCCCAGTATTGAGGAGATCAGTGAGGGAAAGAAGGAAACCAGAAAGGTATAGTCCACCTGATTTTCATTCTAATTTTGCTTTATCTATATCCCAGAACTGTCGGGGAAGTAGTGAATTCATAGGATAGTAAACTTTGGAAGAAGGCCATGGTTGAAGAAATGGATGCCTTGGATAAGAATGAGGCATGGGATCTAGTTGAGTTCCTAGCTAGAAGAAAATATGTTGGTAGAAAATGGTTGTTTAAGAAGAAGTTTAATGCAGAAGGAAAAGTGGAGAAATACAAAGCTCGGTTAGTAGCAAAAGATTATTCCCGGGTAGAGGGAATTGAATTTGGTGAGATTTTTTCTCATGTTGCCAAGTTAACTTCTATTAGACTTATTTTATCTATTGTTGTTGCTTTTGATCTTGAAGTGGAACAGATGGATGTGAAGACAACATTCCTACATGGGTATATGGAAGAATAAATCTACATGAAACAACTAAAAGGCTTTGTAGTGAAGGGAAGGAAAGAGATAGTATGTAAGCTAAAGAAGTCACTATATGGTTTGAAGCAATCACCTAGGATGTGGTACCAAAAGTTTGACACATACATCCTTGGATTGGGATTTGTGAGAAGTAGGGATGATCACTATGTATATTCCAAGTAGGTTGGTAATCACTTCATTTATGTAGTGTTGTATGTTGATGACATTTCGTTGGTAGGAAATAGCATGGATGTTATCAAGGAGGTGAAATCACAGCTATCCTCAAAATTTGACATGAAGGATCTTGGTGCTGCAAATTTCATTCTGGGAATGGAGATTAAAAGAGATCGTGCAAATAGGAAACTCTAGTTGAATTAGAGAAAATATGTTGGGACGATATTGCAGAGGTTTAATATGCATGGAAGTAAATCGGTCAAGGTTCCTATTCCTATAGGTGTAAAATTATCTGCAAATCAGTGTACCAAGACATAGGAAGAAGAAGAGGACATGTCCCATGTTTTGTATGCCAATGCAGTTGGAAGTTTGATGTATGCAATGGTCTGTACTAGATTGGGCATTGCACATGTAGTGGGAGTTTTGAGCAGGTATATGTCAAAACCAGGGAAGGATCATTGGACAACAGTAAAGGGGGTCTTTAGGTATTTGTGTGGCACTACCAGTTATGGATTGTGCTACCAAGGAAGACCAGGATTGGACAAAGTGTTGGACATACATGGGTTTGTTGATGTAGACTGGGCTGGAGACTTGGATCATAAAATATCTACAAGTGGGTATGTGTTTAACCTATTTGGAGGAGCAATTAGTTGGATGAGAAAAAGACAGGTTGTAGTGGCACTCTCAACTACAGAAGTTGAATACATGGCAGCCACTCATGCAAGCAAGGAAGCAATATGGTTACAGAGATTGTGTTTAGGTATTGGGTTGGTACAACAAGTTGTGAGATTAGATTGTGATATTTAGAGGGCAATATTCCTGGCAAAGAACCATGCTTATCAGTTGAAGACAAAGCATATTGATGTTCAATATCACTTTGTGAGAGACATGGTTGAAGAAAAGAAGGTGTTACTGGAAAAGGTTGACACTTTGAAGAATGTTACAGATTCATTAACAAGTGATCCAAATGGATATTGGTGGCCAAGAACCTTTTCCAACTAGCTCAAAATAGTTTTCTGGCAATTTTGGTAATTTACTATTTTTAGCAATTTTCACTTCCGGAGCTTTTTTGAGGCCCTAAACGATGTTTTTTGGGAAATCAAGTTTGCAATATTTTGATTCATTCAATATTGTGCCTAAAATGAATCTCCTCGATGATACCTTTCAAATGGGCTATCATATGCCTAAAATGGAGATCGTATGCAAAAGTTACGACCCCCGAAAGTTGATGTACTAACTTACCCAAACAGGGCCCACATGACTTTTGGCGCTTCATCTCCTAGGGTTAGGTTTTTGGATGTCTAGGGTTTTTGACATTCTTGCTTATTGTAAAAATTACTTCAGAGCCTTATTGTAATCATCTTCTTGTGAATGAGCACATTCGTCACATCTCTTCTCAGAGATAAGCTGCCACCAGTCCAGCAAGCTTGTTTCCGCTGCATTTTACAATTTCCAGCTTATTTATTTATTAATAGAAAACCAGTTTTACTGTATCTATGTTATTTTGTGTTAAGAACCTGTTAATAATCTGTATTCATCTTGTTTTTCTCATAAAATCCAGATCAGTGGTATCATAGCGGTTTTCTCCTTGTCGTCTTAATGCATGTTCCCAACGAGGTCGGAGTACAAAGAGTTGGGTCTCGAGCTTGTTTCTCTTGAGGACAAAATCTCTCACATGCCAAAGCGACCTCTCATGGAAAGAGAAAATAAATATGATGGGATAGGAGATCCTTTCAAACTATTGATTGAGGAATCCGTCACGTAGCAGAGGAATGAGATGATGGATAGTTTCACTCAAATCCTCCGACGACTACCAACAGGCGACGCATCTTCTTCGAACGGAGGCGTCGCCCCCTCCAAGGTACAAATAAAATTTGATATTCCTATATTTGAAGGTCAAATAGACGCAGATGTTGTAGACAAGTGGTTGAATCTACTAGAAGGGTATTTTTATGTTCATAACTTTTCGAATAGAGGAAAAAATTACTTTTGCACTCCTCAAAGTCGTTCCCCATGTCAAAGATTGGTGGGAAACTTTCTGTGAGCAAAAGGAAACAGAGGAACCCTCACTATTTTCAGTCACAGCCACCTGGTAATCCTTCAGGGATGTTATTAAGGAACAATACTACCCTATCGGAAGTTATGACAACCTATATACCAAATGGACCACACTGCGGCAAGAATGAGACCAAGCAGTGCCAGATTTCACAAATATATTCCATACCTTGCGCACCAAGATGGGTATCAAATATTCAGAGCGGCATATGGTGCTCAAGTATCGCGGCTCTCTGCATATATACATCTAGAATGAAATGGAATTTCTAGACATCTAATCCTTGGGCGCGGCCTACAGATATGTCGTCAAAATCGAGCAGAAGCTCAAACAAAAGACGTGGCTATTTGGGCCTGGGAACCCTCACAACAAAAGCCAGGAAAGGGTGGCCCCAACCCACAGAACAAAGGACAGAGAAAATATGGACAGTATCAGGACAACCAGTCCAAGATGCAATCAAACAAGGACACTGGAAATACAAATAAAGACATCAGGAAGTGGTGCAACTTCCATAAGAGCCCTTGGCATAACACTGCTGACTGCTGCTCAAAGCAGTCGCTAGTGGCCAAGTGAAAGCCTCAGAATCAGATGCAGATTCTGACTCTAATCCAGAACCAAAAAGGGGAATATGGATCATTGACGTGGAACTTAGTGCCATCGTTGCTACCACCAAGCTCCAGCCTGGTGAACCAGACGAGCCAAAAGAAGGAGAGTGCCTCTTCCATTCACAAATGTGGGGAAAAGGCACCCTGCTGCACTTCATCGTTGATATTGGTAGCCAAAAGAACCTCATCTTAGTAGAGGTCGTCAAGTGGTTGGCCCTGCCAACAACGTCGTACCCACAACCCTACACCATTGGATGGCTCCGCCAAGGAAGCGATCTCTGTGTCAGCCAATAGTGTCGATTGTCGTACGACATCAAGCCCTTCAAAAGAAGAGGTATTGTGTGATGTTTCTCCTCTCGAAGTTTTTGATGTTCTTTTGGGCCAACCTTATTTATAGAAACATCAGTTTGTTTATGAGGCTAGGCCTCGTAATGTTATTATTACTTTGAATAGAAAAATGTACATGATACCCGAGGCAGTCCCACCTAGTGTTATTTCCTTGATCTCTGATTATCAATGCAGGAAGGTCATCTCTAAGATGGGGAAGTTTATCTTCTTCATGATTCACTCTCAGAATAAGTGAAAGATCACAACCACATCTAGGGTCTCCATGTCTGACCTCTCCACACAAAGGAAGCAAGTAGATAGGCTCATGGAAGAATACCCGAATATCTTCTCCTCACCTATAGGGGTACCTCTACACTGTCAGGTCAAGAACCCCATTGATCTGACCCCTAGAGCACCGCTTCCCAATGGGCCAGTCTATCATCGCTCTTTGTTAGAGAATGAGGAGATCAAGCGACAAATCCAAGAACTTCTCCACAAGGGGCACATATGTCCCATCTCATCACCTTGTAGGAGCCCAATTGTGATGGTATAGAAGAAATATGGAACATGGTGCCTATGTATTGATTACCGGGCTCTGAATAAAATCATAGTAAAAAACCAGTACCCATTTCCCCGAATCAACGACCTTCTTGATCAACTCACGGGGGGAAAATACTTAAGTAAGACTGATCTAAAGTCTGGCTACCACCAGGTCCCGATAGAACAAACAGATGTATGGAAGACTGCCTTCAATTCAAAGAAAGGCCTTTTTGAATGGTTGGTCTTGCCCTTTGGTTTGACAAATGCTCTAGCCAGTTTCATGAGGATGATGGATGATTTTCTGTGACCATTCACCAATACTTTTGTAGTGGTGTATCTGGATGACATTCTAATTTACAGAAAGACTTGGTTTGAACACTTGCAGCATATTCAACAGGTTTTGCACACCCTACGGCAGCACAAGCTATACGCCAACTTGGAAAAATGATCCTTCGACATGGACAGGGTCCATTACCTGGGCTACATCATTGATCAGCATGGTGTACATGTGGATCTAGCCAAGATCCAAGTCATTCGTGACTGGACAACCCCAAGCACACTCACTGAGATTCGGAGCTTCTTGGGCCTTGCCAATTTCTACCACAGGTTCGTGTTGGGATTCTCCCATATTTCATGGGCCCTCAGCCAAATAAACAAGGGGTGGTAAGGAAAAATTTGCATGGGTTTGGTCCCAACAACAAGCGTTCAATGATTTGAAGCAGTGCTTGAGCTCAACCCCAATACTTTCACTACCATACCTGCAGCATCCCTTTGAGATCGAGACAGATGCTTTAGACTATGTTGTGGGCGTCGTTCTCACTCAACGCGGCCACCTCGTGGCCTATCATAGTGAGACACTATCAGATACTTTCCGTAAGTACCCTACTTATGACAAAGAAATGTACTCCATTGTGCAAGCATGTTGCCAGTGGAGACATTACATTCTTGGGAAGGAGACAGTCATCCACACTGATCATAAGCCACTGCAGTTCATGCAGACACAGGGAAAATTGCAGAATGACAACCATCAAAAGTGGTCCACATACTTGCAGCAATTCCACCTCAACATCAAGTATAAAACAGGAAGCACCAAACGTGTTGTTGATTGCCTCAACAGACCGCTAGTCGCGGCACTCACCACGGTGCTAGACTCTTGCAACCATGAGACCTCTAGATGGCCCCAACTCTATGAGACAGACCCTGACTTCACCACCACCTACCAAATGTTCGGTGCAACCGCAGTTGTCAATAATTTACATCTTCAGGATGGATTATTTTGTCGTCTGGGCCATATCTGCGTTCCACCAAGTGAGAGAGTGAAGCTTATCTGGGAAGCCCACTACAGTCAGGTGGCAGGACACTTCGGTGTTGAAAAGACAGTGGTGATTCTACAGAAACATTTCTACTGGCCAAAACTTTGACAAAAGGTCAGCAAGTATATCAGGTCCAGCACTGCCCACATTATTTCCAAACCAACCACTAAGAAACAGGGTTTATACACCCCTCTTCCTACTCCTAACAGGCCATGGGAATCCATCTCGATGGACTACATGTCGGGCCTCCCGTCCACCAAGCGGGGAAATGACTGTATTTTTGTGCTTGTTGGTAGATTTTCTAACATGGTGATTTTGGTTGCCTGCAAGAAGAGCATCACAGTAGAGGCCACTGCCAAGATCTTCTTTGAATGAGTCTGGGTACATTTTGGAATCCCACAAACCATTGTCTCATATAGAGATAGTCAATTTCTCATCACATTCTGGTCGAGCCTCTGGTCATTGTTGGACACCAAGCTCACCAAAGCCATGGCCTTCCACCCCCAGACATATGGCCAAACCGATGTTGTGAATCGAATGATTATGCATATTCTTCGCATTCATAATTCAAATAACCTCTGCACATGGGTTGAGAGCCTTCCCTATGTATAGCATAGCTACAACCGAGCCCTGCATAGCTCAACCGGCCATAGCCCCTTTCAGGTGGGGTTGGGATTCCAACCATTGGGTCCCATAGATTTTTCACTTCCCCTTGCAGTCACCTCAACCTAAAATGAATCTCCTCGATGATACCTTTCCAACGGGCTATCATATGCCTAAAACGGAGATCATATGCAAAAGTTACGACCCCAGGAAGTTGATGTACTAACTTACCCAAACGAGGCCCACATGACTTTTGGCGCTTCATCTCCTAGGGTTAGGTTTTTGGATGTCTAGGGTTTTTGACATTCCTGCTTATTGTAAAAATTAATTCAAAGCCTCATTTTAATCATCTTCTTGAGAATGAGCACATCCGTCACATCTCTTCTCAGAGATAAGCCGCCACCATTCCAGAAAGCTTGTTTTCGCTTCATTTTACAGTTTCCAACTTATTTCTTTATTAATAGAAAACCAGTTTTACTGTATCTCTGTTATTTTGTATTAAGCACCTGTTAATAATCAGTATTCAATTTGTTCTTCTCATAAAATCTATATCAGTGGTATCAGAGCGGTCTGCTCTTTATCGTCTTAATGCATGTCCCCAACGAGGTTAGAGTACAAAGAGTTGGGTCTCGAGCTTGTTTCTCTTGAGGAAAAAAGCTCTCGCACAACCAAGAGACCTCTCATGGTAGGAGAAAATAAAGATGATGGGACAGGAGATCCTTTCAAAATTTTGATTGAGGAATCCCTCACACAACAGAGGAATGAGATGATGGATAGTTTCACGCAAATCCTTCGGCAGCTACCAACAGGCAACGCATCTTCTTCGAACGGAGGCGTCGCCCCCTTCAAGGTACAAATAAACTTTGATATTCCTATATTTGAAGGTCAGATAGATGTAGATTCTATAGACAAGTGGTTGAATCTACTATAAGGGTATTTTTCTGTCCATAACTTTTCGAATAGAGAAAAAATTACTTTTGTGCTCCTCAAAGCTGTTCCCCATGTCAAAGATTGGTGGGAAACTTTCTGTGAGCAAAAGGAAACAGAGGAACCCTCACTATTTTCAATCACGTCCACCTGGGAATCCTTCAGGGATGTTATTAAGGAACAATACTACCCTGTCAGAAGTTATGACGACCTGTATACCAAATGGACCACACTGCGCAAGAAAGAGACCAAGCAGTGCCAGATTTCACAAATATCTTCCATACCTTGCACACCAAGTCGGGTATCAAATATTCAGAGTGACATCTGGTGCTCAAGTATCACGGTGCTATGCATAGATACATCCAGACCGAAATGGAATTTTTGGACATCTCATCCTTGGGCATGGCCTACAAATATGCCGTCAAAATCGAGCAGAAGCTCAAACAAAAGACGCGGCTATTTGGGCCTGGGAACCCCTCACAACAAAATCCGGGAAAGGGTAGCCCCAACCCACATAAAAAATGACATAGTAAAGATGGACAGTATCAGGACAACCAGTCCAAGACGCAAGCAAATAAGGACACCGAAAGACAAAGAAAGACACTAGGAAGTGGTGTGACTTCCATAAGAGCCCTTGGCATAATATTGTTGACTGCCACTCAAAGAAGTCATTGGTGGCCGAAGTGAAAGCCTTGAAATCAGATGTGGATTATGACTCTAAGCCAGAACCAGAAAGAGGAAGACAAATCATTGATGCGGAACCTAGTGCCATCATTGTTACCGCCAAGATCCAGCCTGGTGAACCAGACGAGCCAGAATAAGGAGAGTGCATGTTCCATTCACAGATGTGGGTTAAAGGCACCCCGCTACACTTCATCGTTGATAGCGGTAGCTAGAAGAACCTCATCTTAGCAGAGGTCGTCAAGCGGTTGACCCTACCAACAATGCCGCACCCATAACCCTACACCATTAGATGTCTCCACCAAGGAAGTGATCTCTGCATTAGCCAATAGTGTCGATTATCATACATCATCAAGCTCTTCAAAGATGAGGTATTGTGTGATGTTGCTCCTCTTGAAGTTTGTGATGTTCTTTTGGGCCAACCCTATTTATGGAAATGTCATGTTGTATATGAGTCTAGGCCTCGTAGTGTTATTATTACTTTGAACAAGAAATTTTACAGGATACGTGAGGCAGTCCCACCTAGTGTTATTTCCTTGATCTCTGCTAAGCAATGCAGGAAGGTCATATCTCAGATGGGGAAGTTTGTCTTCTTCGTGATTCACTCTTAGAATAAGCGAAAGATCACAGCCACATCTAGGGTCTCCGCGGCCAACCTCTCCACACAGCAGAAGCAAGTAGATAAGGTCGTGGAAGAATACTCGGATATCTTCTCCTCACCTACAGGAGTAACTCTGCACTGCCAGGTCAAGCACCCCATCGATCTGACCTCTGACACACCACTGCCCAATCATGTTGTATATGAGTCTAGGCCTCGTAGTGTTATTATTACTTTGAACAAGAAATTGTACAGGATACCTGAGGCAGCCCCACCTAGTGTTATTTCCTTGATCTCTGATAAGGAATGCAGGAAGGTCATCTCTCAGATGGGGAAGTTTGTCTTCTTCGTGATTCGCTCTCGGAATAAGCAAAATATCACAGCCACAACTAGGTTCTCTGCGGCCGACCTCTCCATACAAAGGAAGCAAGTAGATAAGGTCATGGAAGAATACTCATATATCTTCTCCTCACCTATAGGGGTACCTCTGCACTGTCAAGTCAAGCACCCCATCGATCTAACCCCCGACGCACCGCTGCCCAATGGGCCAGTCTATCACCGCTCTTTGTTAGAGAATGAGGAGATCAAGTGAAAGATCCAAGAACTGCTCCACAAGGGGCATATATGTCCCATCTCATCACCTTGTGGGAGCCCAATCGTGCCAGTATAGAAGAAATATGGAACCTGGCGACTCTGTATTGATTACCGGGCTCTAAATAAAATCACAATCAGAAACTGGTACCCGATTCCCCGAATCGATGACCTCCTTGATCAACTCATGGGGGCCAAATACTTCAGTAAGATCGATCTGAATTCTGGCTACCACCAGGTCCCGATAGAACAGAGAGATGTATGGAAAACTGCCTTCAAGTCAAAGGAAGGCCTTTTTGAATGGTTGGTCATGCCCTTTGGTTTGACAAATTCTCCAGCCACTTTCATGAGGATGATGGACGATATCCTACAACCATTCACCAATACTTTTGTAGTGGTGTATCTGGATAACATTCTAATTTACAACAAGACTTGGGTCGAACACTTGTAGCATATTCAACAGGTTCTGCAAACCTTGTGGCAGCACAAGCTATACGCCAACTTTGAAAAATGCTCCTTTGGCATGGACAAGTTCCATTACCTAGGCTACATCATTGATCAGCATGGCATACATGTGGATCCAGCCAAGATCCAAGTCATCCATGACTAGCCAGTCCCAACCACACTCACTGAGCTTCGAAGCTTCTTGGGCCTTGCCAATTTCTAACGCAAGTTCGTGATGGGATTATCCCATATTGCATGGGCCCTCAACCAAATAAACAGGGGTGGTGGTAAGGAAAAATTTGCATGGGGATGGTCCCAAAAACAAGTGTTTGATGATTTGAAGTAGCGCTTGTGTTCAGCCCCAGTACTTTCACTACCAGACCTACAACATCCCTTTGAGATTGAGACAGATTCTTCAGACTATGTTGTGGGCATCGTTCTCACTCAACACGGCCACCCTATGGCCTATCATAATGAGACATTGTCGGATATTGTTCGTAAGTACCCTACTTACGACAAAGAAATGTACTCCATTGTGCAAGCATGCCTCCAGTGGAGACATTACATTCTTGGGAAGGAGACAGTCATCCACACTGATCATAAGCCACTGCAGTTCATGCAGACACAGGGAAAATTGCAGAATGACCGCCATCAAAAGTGGTCCACATACTTGCAGCAATTCCACCTCAACATCAAGTATAAAAAAGGAAGCACCAATTGCATCGTTGATTGCCTCAGAAGATCGCCAATCGCGGCACTCACCACGGTGCTAGACTCTTACGGCCATGAGACCTCTGGATGGCCCCAACTCTATGAGACAGATCTCAACTTCACCACCACCTACCAAATGTTGGGTGCAAATGCACTTGTCGATAATTTCCATCTTCAAGATGGGTTGTTGTGTTGTTTAGGCCATATCTGTGTTCCAGCACATATCTGTGTTCCAGCAAGCGAGTGAGTGAAGATGATCTGGGAATCCCACTACAGTCGGGAAGCGGGACACTTTGGTGTCGAAAAGACAGTGGCGATGCTACAGAAACATTTCTACTGGCCGAAACTTTGACAGGAGGTCAGCAGGTATATCAGGTCCTGCATTGCTTGTGCTATTGCGAAACCGACCACTAAGAAACAGGGTATGTACACCCCTCTTCCTACTCCTGATAGGTCATGGGAATCCATCTCGATGGACTACATGTTGGGCATCCCATCAACCAAGTGGGGAAATGACTTAGTTTTTTTGGTTGTTGATCTCTTTTCTAAGATGGTGATTCTGGTTGCCTGGAAGAAGAGCACCATAGTAGAGGCCACTGCCAAGCTCTTCTTTGAACAAGTCTGGGTACATTTTGGAATCCCACAAACCATTGTCTCAGATCGGGATAGTCGATTTCTCAACACATTCTGGTCGAGCTTCTGGTCATTGTTGGACACCAAGATCACCAAATCCATGGCCTTCCACCCCTAGATAGATGGCCAAACTGAGGTTTTAAATTGAATGATTGTGCATATCCTTCGCATGTATAATTCAAAGCACCCCCGCACATGGGATGAGAGCCTTCCCTATGTCTAGCATAGCTACAATCTAGCTCTGCATAGCTCAACTGGCCACAACCCTTTTCAGGTGGGGTTGGGATTCCAACCATTGGGTCCCATAGATGTTGCACTTCCCCTTGCGGTCACCTCGACCGACTCATCTCCTGCTCCAACTGAATCTGACAAAGCCACCCAGTTCATTGAGTGGATCCAGCACATCCACCAACAGGTTCAGGATATCCTACAAAAGTCCAATGATAAGTACAAACAATGCCATGATCAACATCGGGTGCCACATAAGTTTCAGGTGGGCAACAAAGTTTGGTTGCACTTGCAGAAAGAACGCCTTACATGACCCCATCGAAAGCTTCGCCCACTTCGTTATGGGTCATACACTATCACTAAGGCTGTGGGGGATAATTATTTTGAGCTCAACATTCCTCCTTTCCTTGGCCTGCACCTAGTGTTCAATGTGGATCTCCTTCGCCCTTATTTTCCACCACTATTGGACACCTCAGAAGTAGCAGAACAACTGACACCAACAGAGCTCAACCCTAACTGCATACAATAGGCATCCAATGATTAGATTTTGGACACACATATCAAGGGCACTCGACAGCAAAGGATCCATATTTATCGAGTCATCAAAGTAGAGCAGCTCCTGCACCAAGGCAAGTGGCTCACCCAAGGCCAAATTCAGCAGAAATTTCCTCATCTGATGGGGGACCTCAACGCAATGGAGACCATTGCTTCCTAAGGAGAGAGGATTGATCTAGATGGATATTGGTGGCCACCCACCTTTTCCAACTGGCTCAAAACAATTTTCTGGCAATTTTGGTAATTTACTATTTTTAGCAGTTTTCACTTTTGGAGCCTTTTTGAGGCCCTAAACGATGTTTTTTAAGAAAAAAGGTTTGCAATATGTAAGTTCCTTTGATATTGCGCCTAAAGTGAATCTCCTCGATGATACCTTTCCAATGGGCTATCATATGCCTAAAACGAAGATCGTATGAAGTTACAACCTCGGGAAGTTGATATACTAACTTACCCAAACGAGGCCCACATGACTTTTGGCGCTTCATCTCCTAGGGTTAGGTTTTTGGATGTCTAGGGTTTTTGACATTCCTGCTTATTGTGAAAATGTCTTCAGAGCCTCATTGTAATCATCTTCTTGCGAATGAGCACAGTCATCGCATTTCTTCTCAGAGATAAGCTGCCACCATTCCAGCAAGCTTGTTTCCACTGCATTTTACAGTTTCAAGCTTATTTCTTTATTAATAGAAAACCAGTTTTACTGTATCTCTATTATTTTGTGTTAAGCACCTGTTAATAATATGTATTCATTTCATTCTTCTCATAAAATCTGGATCAGTGGTATCAGAGTGGTATGCTCCTTGTCGTCTTAATGCATGTCCCCAACGAGGTTGGAGTACAAAGAGTTGGGTCTCGAGCTTGTTTCTCTTGAGGAAAAAATCTCTCGCATGCCCAAGCGACCTCTCATGGTAAGAGAAAATAAAGACGACGGGATAGGAGATCCTTTCAAACTATTGATTGAGGAATCCCTCATGCAACACAGGAACGAGATGATGGATAGTTTCGCGCAAATCCTTCAACAGCTACTAACAGGTGACACATCTTCTTCAAACGAAGGCGCCGCCCCCTTCAAGGTACAAATAAACTTTGATATTCCTATATTTGAAGGTCAGATAGATGCAGATGTTGTAGACAAGTGGTTGAATCTACTAGAAGGGTATGTTTATGTCCATAACTTTTCGAATAGAGAAAAAATTACTTTTGCGCTCCTCAAAGTCGTTCACCATGTCAAAGATTGGTGGGAACTTTCTGTGAGCTAAAGGAAACAGAGGAACCCTCACTATTTTCAATCACAGCCACCTGGGAATCCTTCAGGGATGTTATTAAGGAACAATACTACCCTGTTGGAAGTTATGACGACCTGTATACCAAATGGACCACACTACGATAAGAAAGAGACCAAGCAGTGCCAGATTTCACAAATATCTTCCATACCTTGCGCACTAAGTTGGGTATCAAAAATTTGGAGCAACATTTGGTGCTCAAGTATCGCAGTTCTCTGCATAGATACATCCATACCAAAATGGAATGTCTAGACATATCATCCTTGGGTGCGGCCTACAGATATTATTTCAAAATCAAGCAGAAGCTCAAACAAAAGACACGGCTATTTGGGCCTAGGAACCCCTCACAAAAAAATCCAGGAAAGGGCGGCCCCAACCCATAGAACAAAGGACAGAGAAAATATGGACAGTATTAGGACAACCATTCCAAGCTGCAAGAAAAGAAGGACACCGGAAAGACAAAGAAAGACATCGGGAAGTGGTGCGACTTCCATAAGAGCCCTTGGCATAACACTGCTGATTGTTGCTCAAAGCAGTTGTTGATGACCAAAGTGAAAGCATCAGAATCAGATGTGGATTCTGACTCTGAGCCAGAACTAGAAAGGGGAAGATGGATCATTGATGTGGAACCTAGTGCCATTGTTTCTACCACCAAGCTCTAGCCTAGTGAACCAGATGAGCTAGAAGAAGGAGAGTGTCTCTTCCATTCACGGATGTGGGTAAAAGGCACCCCGCTGCACTTCATCGTTGATATCGGTAGCCAGAAGAACCTCATCTCAACAGAGGTCGTCAAACAGTTGGCCCTGCCAACAACGCTGCACCCACAACCCTACACCATTGGATGGCTCCACCAAGGAAGCGATCTCTGCGTCAACCAATAGTGCCAACTGTCGTACGGCATCAATCCCTTCAAAGACAAGGTATTGTGTGATGTTGCTCCTCTCGAATTTTGTGATGTTCTTTTGGGCCAAACTTGTTTATGGAAACATCATGTTGTATATGATTTTAGGCCTCGTAGTGTTATTATTGCTTTGAATAGGAAATTGTGTAGGATACCCGAGGCAGTCCCACCTAGTGTTATTTCCTTGATCTCTGCAAAGCAATGCAGGGAGGTCATCTCTCAGATGGGGAATTTTGTCTTCTTCATGATTCACTCTCAAAATAAGAGAAAGATCACAGCCACATCTAGGGTCTCTGCGGTCGACCTCTCCACACAGCAGAAGCAAGTACATAAGGTCATGGAAGAATACTCGGATATCTTATCCTCACCTACAGCGGTACCTCTGCACTGCCAAGTCAAGCACCCCATCGATCTGACCCCGGACGCACCGTTGCCCAATGGGCCAGTCTATCGTCACTCTTTTTTAGAGAATGAGGAGATCAAGCGACAAATTCAAGAACTGCACCACAATGGGAACATCTGTACAAGCTCATCACCTTGTGGAAGCCCAATCATGTTGGTATAGAAGAAAGATGGAACCTGGAAACTATGTATTGATTATCGGGCTCTGAATAAAATCACAGTCAGAAACCGGTACCCGATTCCCTGAATCGACGACCCCCTTGATCAACTCACGGGGGCCAAATACTTCAGTAATATTGATCTGAAGTCTGGCTACCACCAGGTCTCAATAGAACAGACAGATGTATGGAAGACCGCCTTCAAGTCAAAGGAAGGCCTTTTTGAATGGTTTTTCATGCTCTAGCCACTTTCATGAGGATGATGGACGATATCCTATGACCATTCACCAATACTTTTGTAGTGGTGTATCTAGATGACGTTCTAATTTACAACAAGACTTGGGTCGAACACTTGTAGCATATTCAGCAGGTTTTGCACACCCTGCGGCAGCACAAGGTATACGCCAACTTGGAAAAATGATCCTTCGACATGGACAGAGTCCATTACTTGGGCTACATCATTGATCAGCATGGTGTATATGCGGATCCAGAAAATATCCAAGTCATCCGTGACTGGCCAGCCCCAACCACACTCACTGAGCTTCGGAGCTTCTTGGGACTTGCCAAATTTTACCGTAGGTTCGTGTTGGGATTCTCCCATATTGCATGGGCCCTCAGCCAAATAAGCAAGGGTGGTGGTAAGGAAAAATTTGCATGGGTCTGGTCCCAATAACAAGTGTTCGATGATTTGAAATAGTGCTTCTTCTCAGCCCCAATACTTTCACTACCACACCTGCAGCATCCCTTTGAGATCGAGACTGATGCTTTAGAGTATGTTGTGGGCGTCGTTCTCACTCAACACAGCCACCCCGTGGCCTATCATAGTGAGACACTGTCAGATACTATCTTTAAGTACCCTACTTACGACAAATAAATGCACTCCATTGTGAAAGCCTACCGCCAGTGGAGACATTACATTCTTGGGAAGGAGACAGTCATCCACACTGATCATAAGCCACTGCAGTTCATGCAGAGACAGGGAAAATTGCAGAATGACAGCCATCAAAAGTGGTCTACATACTTGCAGCAATTCCACCTCAACATCAAGTATAAAACAAGAGGCATCAATCGTTTCATTGATTACCTCAGCAAACCGCTAGTCACGGAAATCACCATGGTGCTAGACTCTTGTGGCCATGAGACCTATGGATGACCTCAACTCTATGAGACATACCATGACTTCGCCACCACCTACCAAATGTTG
>SNQJ01S0002116.1:351931-407054 GCA_010110895.2 Picea sitchensis | reverse complement strand
GCAAACACAGTTGTCGATAATTTCCATCTTCAGAATGGGTTGTTGTGTCGTCTGGGCCATATCTGTGTTCCAGCAAGCGAGCGAGCGAAGCTGATCTGGGAATCCCACTAAATTCAGGTGGCAGGACAATTCGGTGTTGAGAAGACAGTGGTGATGCTACAGAAACATTTCTATTGGCTGAAACTTTGACAGGAGGTCAGCAAGTATATCAAGTCCTACACTGTCTACGTTATTGCCAAACTGACCACTAAGAAGCAGGGCCTGTACACCCCTCTTCCTACTCCTGACAAGCCATGGGAATCCATCTCGATGGGCTACATGTCGGGCCTCTGGTCCACCAAGCGGGTAAATGACTGTGTTTTTGTGGTTTTTGATCACTTTTCTAAGATGGTGATTCTGGTTGCCTGCAAGGAGAGCATCACAATAGAGGCCACTGCCAAGCTCTTCTTTGAACGAGTCTGGGTACATTTTGGAATCCCACAAACCATTGTCTCATATCGGGATAGTCGATTTCTCAACACATTTTGGTCGAGCCTCTGGTCATTTTTGGACACCAAGCTCACCAAATCCACGGTCTTCCACCCCCAAACAGATGGCTAAACTGAGGTTTTAAATCGAATGATTGTGCATATCCTTCGCATGTATAATTCAAATCACCCACACACATGGGATGAGAGCCTTCCCTATGTCCAACATAGCTACAACTGAGCCCTGCATAGCTCAACCGACCACAGCCCCTTTCAGGTGGGGTTGGGATTCCAACCATTGGGTCCCATAGATGTTGCACTTCCCCTTGCGGTCACCTCGACTGACTCATCTCCTGCTCCAACTGAAGCTAACAAAGCCACCTGTTTCATTGAGCGGATCTAGCACATCCACCAATAGGTTCAGTATATCCTACATAATTCCAATGACAAGTACAAATAGCGCCATGATCAACATCGGTTGCCACATAAGTTTCAGGTGGGCAACAAAGTTTGGTTCTACTTGCAGAAAGAACGCCTTATAGGACCCCATAGAAAGCTTCGCCCACTCCATTATGGGATGTACACTATCACCAAGGTCATGGGGGATAATTCTTTTGCGCTCAACATTCCTCCTTTCCTTGTCTTGCACCTAGTGTTCAACGTGGATCTCCTTCGCCCTTATTTTCCACCACTATTGGACACCTCAGAAGTAGCAGAATACCTAACACCAACAGAGCTCAACCTTAACTGCATACAACAGGAATCCAATGATTATATTGTGGACACACAGATCAAGGGCACTCAACAACAAAGGATCAACCTTTATCGAGTCGTCAAAGCAGGGCAGCTCCTGCACCAAGGCAAGTGGCTCACCTGGGGCCAAATTCAGCAAAAATTTCCTCATCTAATGGGGGAACTCAATGAAATGGAGACCATTGCTTCCTAAGGATGGAGGATTTATCCAGATGGATATTGATGGCCACCCACCTTTTCCAACTGGCTCAAAATAGTTTTCTGGCAATTTCGGTAATTTACTATTTTTAGCAGTTTTCACTTCTTTAGCCTTTTTGAGGCCCTAAACAATGTTTTTTGAGAAAACAGGCTTGAAATATGTAATTTCCTTAGATATTTCCCCTAAAATGAATCTCCTCAATGATACCTTTCCAACGGGCTATCATACGCCTAAAACGGACATCATATGCAAAAGTTACGACCCCGGGAAGTTGATGTACCAACTTACCCAAACGGGGCCCACATGACTTTTGGTGCTTCATCTCCTAGGGTTAGGTTTTTGGATGTCTAGGGTTTTTGAAATTCCCGCTTATTGTAAAAAGGCCTTCAGATCCTCATTGTAATCATCTTCTTTCAAATGAGCACAGTTGTCACATCTCTTCTCAGAGATAAGCTGCCACCATTCCAACAAGCTTGTTTCCGCTGCATTTTACAGTTTCCAGCTTATTTCTTTATTAATAGAAAACCAGTTTTACTGTATCTCTATTATTTTGTGTTAAGCACCTGTTAATAATCTATATTCATTTCATTCTACTCATAAAATCCGGATCACAAATTATGTGAGCACAGAGAATTTCTCCTGATGTAGAGGAAAAATGGGCATCGTTGCCCTGGATTGTTGACTATGTAATCATGTGAACCCCCGTATGCAAAGAAAACAACAAGTGGGATAATGTTGGGTATGTGTTATATTATTTGCATGTGTGTGTGTGGGAGAGTCAGACTCGACAATTGCATCTGATGATACCAACTTCATTTTTCCTTTGTGTCATGTGTGTTAGGCGCTTTCCTGGGAGGGCCATGTTTGGCCCCCTTGGTTACGCGTAGTGTTCGGGGCAGCGTGCCAAATTTTTTGGGGGGCAGATTTTTGCTATTTTTAGCAGTTTTCTAAATTAATCTTCGATTAAGGGATTGATGTTTTGGTAGCTACAGAATTCCTAAAATATTGTATATATTGTATTGTGAATGGTGAAATTAATACAATGAAGAGTTGAAAGGTGTGGCACCAAGGAAGGCTGGTTTTCTCCTAGTTAAGTGTTTCCATTGTAAATATCTATGTATTGTGTGTATGAGCCATTTATTAAATTATGTTTCGCTTAAAAATCTGTATGCATTACTTTACTTCATAGGTTTAAAACTTACAGCCTAAACTCCAAACTGAATGAACTATAGTATTCCCTCCGGGATCACAAATTATCCCCCCTGCACCTACCTCCCTTGGGTTGTCTTGAGAAGCCCCATCGAAAAAAAGAATGAAGGATTGTTGTTGGATGGGCCATTCTTTGACGTTATGGTTTGGAAGCCTTATAGTCCATTTCGAAAGTTTAGTGTCGTGTACAACTTTTGGGGGCGATTCTAAACACTGGCACCTTGGCCCATTGAAGTATTTTTTATGCAACGCCCTTTTCAACCATGTGGATTGACCTGTAACAAGACTCCAAGACATTATCACTCCCATGGCCTTGTTCATAAGATCATGATTCCTAATGCCCAATCCACCCCTGTTCATTTCTTAGGGCTGATGACTTGATTCCAGTTTACAAGATGGAATTTTTTTTTATTTGCTTTCCCCCCTCTCCATAAAAAGTGCCTTAGATTTTTTGAAATATGACTGGTTATTCCTTTAGGAGATAATAATGCAAAGCATTGATAGAGTGGGAGGACGGATAGGATATATTTAAGAAGGATAATTCATCCAATTGGGTTTAACCATTAGGTGCCCCAGTGTATGAATTTCTAATTTATTTTCTCAATAATTGGAGCTTTTCAAAGAAATTGCAATGCCAAGGTATCGAAATAAGGCCCATTTTTCAACCACTAGATACTGAAAGATCCTAGAAATATCTCAAAACTCTTGAGGAGGAACATTCCATCCCATAATATGGCATTTCATTTTATTAACAACTCCCTCAGAAGCATCCAAAAAAGTTTGCAACGACACTTTAAAGTGAGTAGCAATAATCACTGATGCTCCACCCAACAAAAGGGTGTCATCCACGAATTGGTAATGACTGAGATTATTGACTCCTTGGGATATTTCAAGTCCTGGAAGGTTTTCCACCAATATTTCATGCTCTAACTTTCTATTGAAAGTTCCATCCATAATAATAAAGAGAAGAGGAGAAAGGTGACAACCTTGACGAAGGCCTCTGCTGATTTGAAAAAACTCTATTAGCCTTCCATTCACTAAAGGAGTTATCCAAGGACCACTTATGCACTAAGATACCCACTTAATGAATTGAGGGTTGAAACCAAAATGATCTAAAACCTGGAAAATAAAGTTATGTCAAACACAATCAAAATCATTAGCCATATCCAACTTAATTGATCCAAATGAATCCAAGAAGGCCTAAAAATCAAACTTCTCAAAATCGGACGAAACTAGTGCCATCATGTCGGGCTCGTTGAGCCGATTTCATCCATATATTTTTTTTCAAAAAATGGACACTGTATGCAGAAGTTATCGTGATCTAAAGTTCAGGTCAAATAAGCAAAAAAGGTTAAAGTCAAAGTCAATGTTGATGTCAGCAGTACATCATGATGATGTCATCATGACAAGTGGCAGCACCAAAGGCTAACACGTGGCAGTCATTTTTCCTTTTTTGGGGTGATTTGGCCCAATAAAAAAGTGACATGTGGAACTGTATGGAGTTGACACATGGCACCTTCTAGAAGGTCAACCAAATCCGACGGATTCCTCCAAATCTGGCAAAATCTTGCTAAATCTGGCTAACTGGCACTAAGTTTGGAAATTGTCCCTAAATTTGGTGGAGTCTGGCTTATTTAGCCAAGCACGAAAATCAAGAAAAAATATTTTTGGGGGGCACAGAAAACGAGAAAAAAAAAATTGGCACGCAAATCGACACTATATGGACTGTATGGATCTAATAGGGCACAATATTGGGATTTGTGTCGAGGGGAGGTCTGGAGGGACTATTCAGAAGCAGGTCGACTTTATACTCAAAAGTTGTAGAATTTCGAGGGGAGCCCGAATATGGATTATGTTTCTACATACAAGTAGCCGAATAGAAAAGTGCCTCCAAAGCCCGAACCGTCGATCCAAGCATAATCGACTTTGTACTCAAAAGTCTCAGATTTTCATGTTCCAGCCAATGGTGATGTCGATTTATGTCCAGAAGTTGTAGATCTGAAAGGTGGTTTCAGGAGTTGTTATGTAAGCCTTTCTTTTGTATTCTTAAATCATTGAAGATTAATAAGAAGCCTTCCCCACTAAGACAAACGCCCAAAGATATAGGCAATCTTGTGCCAAACTCCGTTAACAATCTTGGTGTTATGGTTTGTTGTTTTTAATTCTTATATGGATGCAAGATTCTTTCATTAAGATTCTTCTCTTAATTCCTAAATGGTAAATCAACTCATGCATAAACTTAACCAAAGTCTTTAAAAGATCAATTATGGATCAAGTGGTATCAGAGCAGGTTTACAGTTGGTTGTTTGAGTTTGCATGATTACTAGGGAAAAGCCAAGTCATCGTGAAGGAGAGCTTGTAGAAGGAGATCCAGAGATTGTATCAATAAAGAGGACATATCAAAGTGAGAATATGACATCAGAAGAAGGTCTTTCTCAAAATGAAAGAGAGTTTCAAAGAAATTTATTTTCCATGTTGAATATGGTAAAAGCGTTGTATGATGATTACTTGGAACGGAAGAGACTGGTTCAAGGGGAATATTTAAAACAAGACAAAAGTTAAGAAGGAGAGGACCCTCCTAAGACTCCTCCTTCATCTCCATAATCTTCTTCTTCTTCAAGTACAAGTTCAAATTCTACTGCAAGAAAACATTCTCATAAACATAAGCCTAATATGCCATTACTTAAACTTGATGTAAAAAAAATATTGCCTATATATGATGGTGAAGTTAATGCTGAGAAACTTGATAATTGGGTTAGACATATGGAGGTATATTTTAATGTGCATAAAATCAAAGATGAGGCAACCAAAATCAGATTGGCATCGCTTTGTCTTGAAGGCACAACTCTCATCTGGTGGCAAAGTAAAATGAAACATGGAACTCAACAAGTTGGTAAGATTTTTCCATCATGGCATGATTTTATTTCCACACTTAGAAAATAGTTCTATCCATTGGGATATAAGGAAAAGGATTTAATTGAATGGAAAAGTCTTAAATTAAGAAAATGACAATCAATTCAGGAATACACAGATGAGTTTTGTAAGATGGCTTTGATGTTATATGTTCCATTAACTACACAAGAAAATCTTATGAAGTATATAGGAGGTTTGCCTGCTTATATTCGTAATATTGTATTTATGTTTGGACCTACTAATCTTGATGAGGTTTTTTTCCAAGCAATGTATATTGAAGCAAGGAAAATTGGAGTTAGTGTATCAAGAGAAACATCTTCAAAGAAAAATGGCAAAGGAAAAGGGAATGGAAAGAAAGCAAATTCAACGACAGTGAAGGAAGAGAAGCTCTCTTGCAAGCATTGCAAGAAAGAAGGGCACGATGATGAGCATTGTTGGAAATTGCACCCAAAGAAGAGACCGAAGTGGTTCAAAGAGAGAAAAGGGAGGCAAACAGTTGCAACAACAACATGACCAATAGACTTGGGGTATGATTCAGGTGATGAGTCTACGATTACAGCAGTTGGTTTGACAATTAAAATTGGTGATGGTTTTGATTCAAGAAGTAAATTTTTTCATATAAGGGTCGTAATGAAACATACTAAGATCGATACATTGAGAGATAGTGGATATCAATATAACTTAATTTCAGAAGAAGTGGTTAAGAAATTGGGATTAAACAGTAAGATGCATCACAAACCCTATTCACTAAATTGGATAAGCAAAGATCACAAATTTCCCATAACAAAGCAATGTATCATAAAATTTGAAATTACATATAAGTATGTGGATGAAGTAACATGTGATGTGGTGCCGCTAGAAACATGTGGAATGGTCTTAGGAAGCCCTTATTTATATGATCGCAAAGCAATCTTCTACAAGGAACATAATCAATATCACTTAAATAAAGAAGGCAATGAATATGTTGTACATGCTCATCCTATTAAAGAAAATCAATCTCTTCTGACAATGGAACAATTAAAGAAGGTAGCTTATACAAGCAATACACCTATAATTGTGCCAAGTAAAACAATGGATCTTAAGCATGAACATGAGATGGTTGTTCATGCAAACATATTGGTTCATTTTCAATCATATTTCTAATGTTTTCACTGCTAATATTTTCTACATGGATGGTAGAGGATTCAGTAAGATGTGAGCGAGTTCAAGTGGCTAAAATTATGCTTTTAGTTGTCATGGTTATTATGCAATTGATTATGATACGACAAGTGCACATGACAGAGTTTAAAGACAAAGGACAAGTGGGTAGGCCTATCCCGCACTTGATGACTGGTTAATATCCTTTTGGAGGACCAAAAGGTCTTAGTTGGGAGGTGTGATCCAAATGGATATAGGAAAGCCTAAAAACAAAATTTCTCGGAATAGGACGAAACCAGCGTCGTCACGTCGGGCTCGTCAATCTGATTCCAACCATATATTTTTTTTTCTGAAAAATGGACACTGTATGTAGAATTTATCGCGATCTGAAGTTCAGGTCAAACAGGCAAAAAAAGTCAAATTCAGCAGGTTAAAATCAACGCTAACATCAGCAGTACGTCATGATGACGTCAACATGACGTCATGATGATGCCAAGATGACATGTGGTAGCATTAGAGGCTGACACGTGGCAGTCATTTTTTGCTCTTTTAGGGTTAATTTGGACCAATAAAAAAGTGACATGTGGCACCTTCTATAAGGTGAACCAAATCTGGCGGATTCCTCCAAATCTGGTGGAGATCCTCTAAATTTGGCAGAATCTCGCTAAATCTAGCTAACTGGCGCTAAGTTTGGCAACTGTCCCTAAATTTGGTGGAGTTTGGCTTATTTAGCCGGGCACGAAAATCGAGAAAAAATAATTTTTAGGGGCACAAAAATCAAGAAAATATATTTTTTGGCACGCAAATCGAGACTATATGGAATGTACGGATCTGATAGGGCGCAACATTAGGATTCATGATGAGGGGAGGTCCCGAGGGACTGTTCAAAAACAGGTCGACTTTATACTCAAAAGTTGTAGAATTTCGAGGGGAGTTTGAATATAGATTATGTTTTTGCATCTGAGTAGCCGAACAGAAAAGTGCCTCCAGATCCTGAACTATCAATCCAAGCATAGTCGAGTTTATACTCAAAAGTCTCAGATTTTCCTGTTCCAACCAATGGTGATGTATGTTTCTGTCCAAAAGTTACATATCTGAAAGGTGGTTTCAGGAGTTGTTATGTAAGCCTTTCTTTTGTATTCTTAAATCATTGAAGATTACTAAGAAGCCTTCCCCATTGAGACAAAGGCCCGAAGATGTAGGCAATCTTGTGTCGAACTCCGTTAACAATCTTGGTGTTATGGTTTGTTGTTTTTACTTCTTTTATGGCTACAACATTCTTTCATTAAGCTTCTTCTCTTAATTCCTAAATGGTAAATCAACTCATGCTTAAACTTAACCAAAGTCTTTAAAAGATCAATTATGGATCATTAATGATCATACCTTTTCCTTTCGCCTTGATGCTTGATTGTATGGCTTCTTGAACCAGCACTATGTTGTCCATAATTTGTTGATCCTGCATGAAGCCTCCTTGATTAGGAGAGATGATGTTTGGAATAATATTTTTTAACTGGGAGGCTATGATTTTGGTGAGAATCTTGTAAGACAAATTACACAAAGAAATGGGTCGAAATCTATTAAAGGAAGTGGGATTGGCTTCTTTGGGAACTAAGGCAAGAAAGGAAGAGTCAGTATTCCCCCCCAATCTTAAATTTTGATGAGAATAATGTAACATGTACTTCAGATCATATTTTATTAGATCCCAAATTTTTCTATAGGAGGAAATTGAGAACCCATCTAGACCCAGAGCCTTATACGACCCCAAACTTCATATGGAAACAAATATTTCAGCTTATGAAATAGGTTGAGTGAGGGCCATATTTTCATCATTGGTAATAAGGGAGGGGATATGCTCGAGCATTGTAATCACATTGGAGGGATTTACCTCTTCATGTTCAATAAATAAATCAACAAATGACTTTTTGCAGCAGCTTTAATACTAGCAAAATCATAATATTAGGAACCATCTTCAAGGGTGATGTTGGTAACGTTATTCATGGGAAACCTTGCTTTAGCTTGGTTATGGAAAAACTCTTTGTTTATATCCCTTAACTTGAGTCAAAGACTACGGGATTTAAGTATCCATTGTTCTTCCTCCCACTTGACAGCCCTTTGGTAATGTATTTGTGAATCAAGTTCTTCATTTTGTAGTTGAACAATAATATCTTTGTTTTCAAGACCCTTTTGGAAGTTGTCTAACTTCATTTTTAGTTCTTATTTCTCCTTTTGAGGTGGAATAAAGGAAGATTTAACCCAAATTTTGAGGGCTTACTTAACCATGATGAGATTTTGCTCCCAAATAAACATAGGAGTGCTAGGAACCCAAGCTTTCCAAGTGGTTTCAACCAAAGAGAACACATCAGGATGGTTGATCCATATATGATTAAAACGGAATGGAAGTGGCCTATATTCAGAGATTGCACAAATGTGAAAGAAGATGGGATTGTGATCATAGATGTGAGAAGGAAGGGTATAATATTTGATGGAAGAATTTGTGTTTAAAAAATTACCATGGATCATAAAACGATCTAGTGTGGTAGCTATTTCCCTGCCCCAAATGCATGTTAGACCAAATGAGTCTCCCTCTTTGAGGTCTTATGTTTAACATGTCCCAATCATCCAAAATTTCATTTGTTTTCTCATGGAAAGGATCACAGCCAAAGAAACCACCTCTTTCTTCCCTGTTGTTTCGAACCACATTGAAATCCCCCTCTAGAACACAGTCCACAACATATTCAAAACCTATGAGATTTTGTAAGGATCTCCATCAAATAGATTTTTCCATAGGATTTGTTGGCATATAAACATTAATAACTACAAAAGTTTTATTGAGTTGTCTGGATTTAAATTTAGGTAGAATCCAATGTTGGGTATTGAAATTAAACTCTAGACTTACCTCAAATTTGTTCTAGATGGTGCATAAGCCTCCAGAGGCACCTATGGTATCTACTGCTATAGCCGCATTTGAGCTCCAAAATCTTTCCCCGAGCTTAATTGCTTTATCCGCAATCATTTTGGTCTCCTGGATTAGGAGTATTTGAGATTTTTCTATCCAAGATAAATCTCTAACAGCCATGAGCTTGGGGCCGTTTCCTAAACCCCTATAATTCCAGGAGACCAATTTCTTTATTTAGGAGGGTTTGAATGGGAACTTCTTTTAGTAGCATAATTTCCTCAATAGATTTCTGAGTACTTAGTTCCTCCCATCATTTTTGGAATGGTTTGTTGTGAGCCCAAAAGGATATCTTTGTTGGCTTGTTTCTCCCACATTGTTTTGGATGTTTTTCTCCTAGAACGTGTAACACTCTTTCATACTGTAGCACTCTGATACCAAACTGTAACGCCCCCATTCTGGGTCGGGCAGGCGTTACTTCGCGGAATAACAATCTCATACTTAATTAATAACATGCATTTAAAACAAGTTAAACACATTTAAACTCAGAGTAAATATAAGAATTACTGCTATTATAAATAATCAATGGCTTTAACATTAATTTGTATGCACAGCAGAATACATGATAAAAATAAATACACAGACATGCAGAAACGTAATTAAAACATCATCTGGTACTTATCTTTGAAACGGTGGTAATTCCACCAACCAGGTCCAGGCCTTCCATGAACCTCCCAGTGGTAGACCACTCTGCTCATCAAGATCAGCAGTGGTCACCCCCGAGCTGGGACTAAGCTCCACCCCAAGGCAAGGAATCCTAGGCTAGGCTAACGTTACAAGGAAAACACTCGGTCACAAGGAAGGAATTCTCTCCCAGGAACCACTCATGCTCACTACCCATAGACTCTCCTTCCCCACATGCATGTTCCACCCCAGGAGTATAAACCTTCTCTGTCACCTAGACAGTCCTTCGGTTGCTAACCTCCCTTGCCTTGGGTTTCAGCAACAGACCGGACCAGAAGTCTCTGAGCTCTGTGGCAGCTACAAGGTTCCTTCCAGGAGTTCTCTCCTTCCTCTACGCACTCTCTCACCTGGAGAGAGTCGCTCACATGCCAAGCAACCTGTTCTTACAACTTCAACCACCTCTCTCACCTAGAGAGAGTGTTGTACGACTGGCCAACAAGCCACATGGGATCAAACACTACATGTCCACCACAGTCAACGGGAATCCAGACACGAACACCCCAGGGCAGCTACAGACATGTGCAATAGCATAACCATGCTTAGCAGGGATGGGACACGTCCGTTTTCTCAATCTGGCAACACGGGATAGACTCACACTCTAGATTCTCAGGGATGTGTGACGATTTGTCCATGCAAGGGTCGATTCTGACTCCATGGTTTAGAACAGAGAAGGGGTGTACCCACTTTTCAGAACAAACACAGACTTTTTCCCGAAATTAACACAGGCTTCTGGTTCAGGGGATGTACGGTTCAGACGGTCGGGTAGAATGGAGGAGGAACCCCCAACACGGCTCATCTCAACCATTTTATTTGCATGCGCCTGGGTTGAAACTTGTCACCCATGCAACTACATGCATTCCTTCAGCATCCGTTCCTTCCATTTGGAAGTTGCTTGTCCTTCCAAAAAGAACTTAGGATAAAACATATTATTCACATGTCTTTTGGAATAATATTAAAATATTATTCCCCAAGGACTTAAGCCCCTAGGCTCAACACTTAGTCCCCTTTACCACCTTCCGGCCCCTAATCCCTTGCCCACTCTGTGGAAGCTGAGTCCCCCATCACTCATTCATCGTGGTCGGTCTGCACGCGGCGATGTTTATATTTTTATTAATAATGTGCATAGATACATGTATAAAATCAGGCTCTTGGCCTTCAACACTTAGGCTCTCTGGCCTAATAATCACATAAGCCCACCAGCTTATATTAACTTGGCTCACCAGACTATAAAAGCATAATTACAATTCATTTCATAAACATGATTTACAACAGAGCTCAGCCTTGGGGACATTACAATTCCCCTCCCCTTATTTTTGCACTGTCCTCAATGCAACTTTACACTGCATCTGCAAGATTTTCAAAATTTTCAAAAAGATGCGGGTACTCTGCCCACATAACATCTTCATGCTCCCATGTCGCGTCCTCAGGAGCATACCAGGTCCACTGGACCTTTACAAGCCCTATAGCTCGATTCTGGTGTTGTTTGTTTTTCATGTCCAATATGCGCACAGGATGCACTTGTAGGACACCTTCTTGTTCCACCTGAATCACATTCCAATCGATAACATGATTAGCATCAGGTATATATTTATTAAGCAATGAAACATGAAACACATTATGTATATTCATAGATGTAGGTAATGCAAGCATGTATGCAACTGGCCCAATCCTTTCCAGGATTTCAAATGGCCCACAAAATATGGCTGTCAACTTGGTGCAACTTCCCAGCTTCAGGGAACTCTTGTTCGTTTTCACTTTCAGGAAAACATGATCACCCACTTTCAATTCTCTATGGGTTCTATTCTTATCAGCATAACTTTTTTGCCTGTCCTGGGCAGCTTTCAAATTCTGCTTAATTTTTATCATTTGGTCCTCCATCTCCTTGAGCAACTCTGGCCCAACTACTTCTCTCTCAGCTGGACTATCCCAGCTCATTGAAGTGTTGCACTTTCTTCCATAAAGTGCTTCAAATGGGCTCATCTTCAATGATGCATGATACCCATTATTGTAGGCGAATTCTACCAAATGCAGGTAGTCTTCCCATCTTGATGGTTTGTCCACCACGTACATTCTTAGCATGTCCTCTATTACTCTGTTCACCCTCTCTGTCTGTCTATCAGACTCGGGATGATATGTTGTACTAAAATTCAGATTCGTTTTGAATCCTTTGAACAGTCCTTTTCAGAAATTCGAGGTGAATTTCGGGTCCCTATCAGACACAATCGTCTTAGGAATTCCATGCAAGCGTGCCACTTCTTTTAAGAAGATATCAGCAACATCTGTTGCCTTGTGAGTGGTTTTCAGTGGAATAAAATGGGCATCTTTGTAAGCTTGTCCACCACAACCATGATCGAATCATGTTGCTTGCTCATTCTGAGAAATCCTGTAATAAAACCCATGGTCACCACTTCCCACTTCCATTCAGGAATGGGCAAAAGCTGCAGCAACCCTGCTGGGTGCCTATGCTTAGCCTTAACTTTATGGCATTCCATACATCTGGCGATGTATTCTGCGATCTCTCTCTTCATACTCGGCCAAAAGTAATGGCTCTTGACTGCTGCCATAGTATTTTGATATCCAGGGTGTCCAGCATAAGTCACGTTATGCATTTCTCTTAGAATCACAAGTTTCAAACACTGGGCATTGGGTATATACACTCTCTTTTTGTACAGAAGTATTCCCTCAGCTTCCAAGGTATAATTTTCCTCTTTCTGTGGTCTCTCACTTTGTTGTAGCTTTGCTACCAAGTCTCTGTACTGCAAATCTGCATTTGCATCTTCCAAAATTCTATCCTTAATATCAGTCCTGTACATGCTAATGGTTGAAGCATGTAAGTGGTGCACCTTTCTGCTGAGTGCATCAACCACCTTGTTTTCCTTCCCTTTGATATGCTTGATATCAAAGTCGTATTCACACAGAAACTCCAACTACCTACTTTGTCTAGCGTTTAAAGTTGGTTGATCAAACAAATATTTCAGACCGTTATGGTATGTTCTGAGTTCAAACCTCCTTCCCATGAGGTAATGTCTCCATTTCCTCATAGCGTGAACGATTGTTTCCAACTCCAAATCATGGGTTGCATAGTTCTTTTCGTGCTCTTTTAATTTCCTGGACTCATAACAGATTATGAATCCGCTCTGACTTAGGACCCCTCCCAGTCCTTCTTGGCATGCATTAGTGCATACTATGAAATCCACATTTGGATCTGCAATCCTCAATATTGGAGCACTGGTTAACAGCTACTTCAATCGCTGGAAACTTTTCTCACACTCTTCAGTCCACTGAAACTTTTTCTCCTTCTTTTGCAAGGAAGTGATAGGGTGAGCTATCTTTGAGAACCCTGCTATAAACCTTCTGTAGTATCCCACCATATCCATAAAGGATCTGACTTCCACCACATTCCTTGGCGCTGACCATTCTCGAATGGCCTCAACCTTCTTAGGATCCAAATCGATCCCTTCTTCTGAAATAATGTGCCCCGAGTAATGGATCTGCCTTTGGTAAAATGAGCATTTTCTCAATTTGGCATACAGTTGGTGTCCTCTCAACACTTGCAGCACCAGTCTCAGGTGTTGTTCATGCTCTTCCTCTGACTTGGAATACACCAAGATGTCATCCAGGAATACTATGACAAACTTGTCTAAATAGTCCCTGAATACACCATTCATCAAGCACATAAAAACAATAGGTATGTTTAACAATCCAAACGGCACCACTGTGAACTCATAATGACCGTACCTTGTTTTAAAGGCGGTCTTGATAATGTCCTCATCCTTTATTCTTACCTAGTGATATCCTAATCTGAGATCTATCTTCGAAAATATTTTTGCACCCTTCAACTGATTGAAAAGATCATCGATCCTCGGCAGAGGATACTTGTTCTTGACAGTTACCTTGTTCCACTGTCGAAAATCAATGCATAGCCTCAACATCCCATCCTTCTTCTTCACGAATAGGACTGGGGCACCCCAAGGTGACACGCTGGGGTGAATGTACCCCTTCTTCAGAAGCTCTTCAAGCTACAATTGCAACTCTTTCAACTCTAGCGTACTCATTCTATAAGGATCTTTCGACACTGGAGCATCTCTAGGCATCAAATTTATGGAAAAATCAATGTCTCTCTTCGGAGGTAGTCCAGGTACCTCCTGAAATACATCTTTGAACTCTGTGAGTACCTCATGGTCTCCAATCCTTGAGACTTCATCTCTGGATTCTTCCTCCACATGGGCTGCAAATAATTGATAGCCTTTTCTATAGCACTTCTTCAGTTGCATGGCTGAGATTTCTCTAATAGCCACATCTCTAAGAATCCCTTAGACTATTTTCCGATTCCCCTCCTCATCCAGGCATGTAAACCTCTTATTACAATAGTCTAGGAGGGCATGGTGTTGGTCCAACCAGTCCATTCCAATTAAATAGTCATACGATCCTAAAGGAAGAATATTCAATTCAGCCTTCGTGCTCAGTCCTTTCGTGTCCACAGGACAGGACTTCACCAACTCAGGGACTTTCCTCTTGGTTCCTGTAGCCAACTGCACTAACCAAGACTTTTCATGTTTGCTTCTTGATAAATGCAAACTTTCCACCACCCTAGGATCTACATAACTATGGCTAGCCCCTGAATCGATTAAAATAATAAATGGTCGGATGTTAATCATACCTTCCACTTCAATCATGTGCAATTGAAATTTTGCTTGCTTGTTGTCCAAGGCTGCGTAGATCCTTGGCATTCTGCTACCCATATCCTCCATTGTTTCAGCTTGCTGAACATTGTGGATGGTGCTCTCTTTATCTTTTCTGTGGAGGCAATCTCAGTACCTTTACATCCCCAACACTCCATAGGTGGCGGTCTGGGAATTTGTTCACCCACTTCAGCCTTCCTGGGCTCTCTAAAGGATGGTTGTCCCTGAGGAATATTTCTGAAAAAGGGAGGCTTGTTTCCCTTCAGCCTCTGCTCTTTCCTGAACTTCTTCTGATCATCCCAAGCCTTCTGAAAAGTAGGCCTTTCTCTTTGTTGTTCATACAATCATTTTTCCCTTCTTATTGTTTCTTCCATAGTCTTAGGATCATCATACTATATCTTGTCACTAATGGAAGGTGGCAATCCACTCAAATATCTTTGAATCTTGACAGCCTCATCTTTGATGAATGGAACATACTACAGTAGTTCCAAAAACCTTCGTTCGTATTCATCAATGGTCATGTTGCCTATCTTGAGTTCGAAGAAATCCTTCATATTTCTGTCATAGTATCTTTTAGTCAGGTATTTCTTCTCAAAATACCCCTTGAACTCCTTCCAAGTGACATCTTTCTGTCTGATGTGTTGCACCTGCACAAACTGATCCCACCACATGGATGCTTTTCCTTTTAGTTTATACATCGCAATCCTTCCTTCTGCATGAGAGAAATAATTCTGTAGTTGGAAATATTTCCTCATGCCAAGCAACCATGTTTCGGCATCTTCCTCCTTCTTATGTTCTCCATCGAACGTTGGAGGCTTGATCTTGTTCATTTCCCCTTTCAATTCATCCACTCTAGATCTTTGGTGTTTTCTGATAGGATATGGGCTTGAACTACTGTTTGCCTCCCTACTGGAATGCTTTGGTGAGCGACGATGATGTCTTCTACCACTCCCCAATCTTCTTCTCCTCTCAGGGGTCCTGACATTTCTTGATCTTATTTTCCTCTTAGGGGTCCTGTGACTCTTTGTCTTGCTTGAGTCACTCCCCTTCTCTAATTTCCTTTCTATTCTTTCTAGGCTCTTCAACATTTTTTAGTTGAATTCACCCTGTTGATCCCTGACTCTCATGAGATTTCAGCTATCATCTTAGCAAGCCTGGGCATCTTTCTGCAATATTTCAATGAATTTCATAATATGTCATTCCTTAACCAATTCTCTTCTGTTCCCATTGGAGTTCGATCCTTTGAATCCCAGGTTGACATCCCTTCCTTCTTTTTCATCCTCTGATTTGAAGGCAATCTACACCCCTTCCATTTCTATAATCGGTTGTCCTGACACTCGTTGAACTTTGGACACACAACGTCCAGTCAACCAAAGTTTGTCAGGCCTTAAACCCTTAATAAAACTTCAACATTCATAAACCAACGTGAATAAGAAAAACATTTTGAATCCACTAAGTTCTCTGAGCTCTGTTTGGCTCTGCAAATTTCGAGACTTCTGGTTTTGGGGTCTCGGTCCATGAGACTCTCATACTCGCTTTCAGGTTTCGGGGTTTTGGTCCACGAGGATCCAATAGTTAAATCCTCGATGGTTCTTTTGTCTTTGAAAATTTTGGGACTTTGGGACTTCGAGGTTTCGGGTTTCGGGGTTTTGGTACCCGGGATTTCACGGAGCAGTAACTCCAAGTCTCTTGTCGCTTCAATCCCCGACTTCCAAAATTTCTATCTCCTTACCCTCCGGGCCCATAGTATAGATGTCGCCCTTAACCATGGTGGCACGTGGCACGTTCAGGAGGGTCCACGTCACCCTCGGTGACGTCATCGTGTCCCACCACTCTCGCTTTTCTTCTCGACCCACTGGCACGTGGTACACACCCATGTGTCCACGTCCATTCCAAGTGAAATCCAACGGTTAGACTTCTCTTAGATATACGGCGCAGATCCTTTCGGCGTTTCGAGGGACCCACACAAAGTCGCCCATTCCACGGGGACCCACGAAGTCGTATTCCGGACCCCAGCAATGGGTAGAAAGGCAAAGTGGGTCGGAATCCAATCTTGTCCATGAATCAAGGAAAGGCAAAGTGGGTCCGGAATCCAATCTTGTCCATAGATCCGAGCACTCCAATCTAAGCCGTTGAAACCTGCGCACTCAATTTTGAACCCCTCCCCCCTCCTTAAAGGTAGAATGACAAAGGGCGTCCGAAATGGAACCCTAGCCGTAGATTTGGGCACGAAGATTCTGGCCGTCCAGATTTGCCCGCCGCTTAACTAAATGCGCATTTTCAGTATTTGAAACTCTCTATCCTTCCTAAGCTTCGGGATTTCACGTATCGCGATTTCCACACTCCTGTGAAACTCCAAAGGTTTTTAAAACTTGTGCACGTTCTCCAAATCTGTCGGTCGTGAGGGTTCTCCTTTCCTCTCGAACAGATCCTAAGGCTTCAACACTTATGGTGTGGAGTTCTCTCTCTCCCTGTGGCCATATACCACACGAGTTGCAGTTTTATAACACCACTACACCTCCTGATCTTGGTAACACGGTCAAGTAACTCCTTGACACTCAGGGGCATTCAAAGGTCTAAAATTGGTCCTCCAGACACAATTTCTCCTCAAACCCTCAGTCCAAAGACCACTCAACTGGCCCATCTAGTCGCAGCGTCGAAACCTTGGCTCTGATACCATTCTGTAAAACTCTTTCATACTGTAGCACTCTGATACCAAACTGTAACGCCCCCATTCCGGGCCGAGCAGGCGCTACTTCGCGGAATAACAATCTCATACTTAATTAATAACATGCATTTAAAACAAGTTAAACACATTTAAACTCAGAGTAAATATAAGAATTACTGCTATTATAAATAATCAATGTCTTTAACATTAATTTGTATGCACAGCAGAATACATGATAAAAATAAATACACAGACATGCAGAAACGTAATTAAAACATCATCTGGTACTTATCTTTAAAACAGTGGTAATTCCACCAACCAGGTACAGGCCTTCCACGAACCTCCCATCCTTATACCACTCTGCTCATCAAGCTCAGCAATGGTCACCCCCGAGTTGGGACTAAGCTCCACCCCAAGGCAAGGAATCCTAGGCTAGGCTGAGGTTATAGGGAAAACACCTGGTCACAAGGAAGGAATTCTCTCCCGGGAACCACTCATACTCACTGCCCATGGACTTTCCTTCCCCACATGCCTGTTCCACCCCAGGAGTATACACCTTCTTTGTCACCTAGACAGTCCCTTGGCTGCTAACCTCCCTTGCCTTGGGTTTCAGCAACAGACTGGATCGAAAGTCTCTGAGCTCTATGGAAGCTACAGGGTTCCTTCCAGGAGTTCTCTCCTTCCTCTTCGCAATCTCTCACCTGGAGAGAGTCGCTCACAGGCCAAGCAACCTGTTCTTACAACTTCAACCACCTCTCTCATCTGGAGAGAGTTTTGTACGACTGGCCAACAAGCCACACAGGGTCAAACACTACACATCCACCACAGTCAATGAGAATCCAGACATGAACACCCCAGGGCAGCTACAGACAGGTGCAACAACATAACCACGCTTAGCAGGGATGGGACACTTCCGTTTTCTCAATCTAGCAACACGGGATAGACTCACACTCTGGATTATCAGGGATGTGTGATGAGTTGTCCACGCAGGGATCGATTCTGACTCCACTGTTTAGAATAGAGAAGAGGTGTACCCACTTTTCAGAACAAACACAGACTTTTTCCCAAAATTAACACAGGCTTCTGGTTCAGGGGATGTACAGTTCAGACAGTCGGGTAGAATGGAGGAGGAACCCCCAACATGGCTCATCTCAGCCATTTTATTTGCATGCACCTAGGTTGACACTTGTCACCCATGCAACTACATGTGTTCCTTCAGCATGTGTTCCTTCCATTTGGAAGTTGCTTGTCCTTCCAAAAAGAACTTAGGATAAAACATATTATTCACATGTCTTTTGGAATAATATTAAAATACTATTCCCCAAGGACTTAAGACCCTAGGATCAACACTTAGTCCCTTTTCCCACCTTCCAGCCCCTAATCCCTTGCCCACTATGTGGAATCTTAATCCCCCATCACTCATTCATCGTGGTCGATCTACACGCGACGGTGTTTATATTTTTATTAATAATGTGCATAGATACATGTACAAAATCAATCTCTTGGCCTTCAACACTTAGGCTCTCTGGCCTAATAATCACATAAGCCCACCAGCTTATATTAAATTGGCTCACCAGCCTATAAAAACATAATTACAATTAATTTCATAAACATGATTTACAACAGGGCTCAGCCTTGGGGACATGACAGAATGCCTTGGGAGATATTCCTTGGATACCCTATCTTCCTTCTCCTCTTATCCATTACTCTCACTTTCTAAGTGATACCTTGCTTCTGAGAAGGTCACTTCAGCATCCTTGAAAGTATCCACTTCTTTGGATTTTGAATCTATAAGAGAGATACTTGCAATAACCGACAAATCAAAAAGAACTTGCTTCTCTTCATGTTGTTTGATAGGGCTGACACTTGGTTGAGAACTAGTGGGCTATTGGACTAAAGGTGGCTCCAAAATCATCGATATTTCATCAGTAATGACACCCATTCCATCCACAACACACTCCTCAACTTGTGATAGCACCTCGAAGCTATTTTTGGAGGAACAATCCTCCATTGGGAGTGCCTTTCTGGAGGTTCCATGACAATTAAATAGGGGCTTTGATGCTTCATTCAAAGGACCAACCGAAGGTAGGTTTTTAGTGCTAATTGAGGGGCCAACCGAGGGCAAGTTTTTAGTGCTAATCGAGGGGCCAACTGCAGATTGATTTTTAGAGCCGCTCATTGGACCAGTGGAGGAAGGGTCTTATACACCATTTGAGCCAAATTTTTGATCAAGTTATTTCCTATTGATCTTATTTATTTGATCTTGAAGAATTTAGGGATTTCACCTTATTACAATTCTTTACAAAGTGCCCATATTTGTGGCATATTTTTCATTTAAAGGGGATTTTCTCATAGTCTAATTTTTGCACATGCTACCATGTCTAGAGATTTTAGCACAAGTTCCAGAATCCCCTTTTCCAAGTCTACTTCAACACAAATTCTAGCATAGGAAAATATATTCTCTTTGGGATCAGCTCGGTCAATATGTTTTCCAATAAAATTCCCAATAGATCGAAGGGCATCATCACTCCAACAATGGAGAGGGACATGGGGCAGCCGAACCCAAACTGGAACTGCAGAAGGAACATAATTTTCAAGGATTAATTTGAGAATCCATTTGTTGAGATACATTCCTCTTTCTCCTAAAAAATATGGTCCACTACGAAAGATCATATCTTGATCTTCTTTAAGTTCGAAGAGAAAAGCAAAGAAACTCTGCCCATAGAAGAAATTATTCAAGGAACCCTTGATGAGAGGCTTCTAGTTTTTCTCCATCCATATGACCATAGTTTTTTGGGAAGATCAAATACCAGTAAATTGACTAATCAAGCCATGATCTGCAAGGGAAAGTGCTTTATTCCTAGACGAGGAAGGAGGGAGGGAAACCTTGGGCATCTCATCCAGCTTCTTTACAAATTTTGATGGCTGAGACTTCAAATTTTTTTTTAAAATTAGCAACCATGGCTTGAGAATCTAGAGCATCTCCTCAGGAGGGGGTTGACGCCCCCCCCAGCAGCATTACCCATACCTCACTAGAAAAATATTAGGGTTTCAATATAGAGATTAGAAATATAACAGATGGCAGTGCATATTTTTTAGTATGGAAGTAGATCTTCAAAAGGGTCTTCATGGAGAAATTATTCTGACCTTGGATAACTTGAAGCACATCCAACCTTTGGACTATGAGAAGTTACCTTTCAAACGCAAGTCCTGTAATGATTACGACCATTTTGTGAAATCTTTAAGAAAAAACACTATGGTTTCTCATGCAGTCTAGGACAAAGATAAGTAGTGGTAGACTATATAAAAAAAGATGAATGAAAAGTGGGCTGCTACCCTTTGACTTTTAAATCAACTCTAATAGTCTTAGCCCTATCAGCACCCTTTGGATCAAGGCAAGTGGGCATGCAATCTCATGAAGTAGAATCCAATCCTTTATGCACTCTAGATCCAATAGCCAAGTTTCCTGAATGCCCAAGTGGAGGAAGCACGAGCTCATAGTCCAACAGGTATGAAATTCTATATCAAGAAGAACTGATTGCATTTTATTAAATAATGTCTACTTCAACACATGGTTCATTAGTTCCCCTCAACTTGTTTCCTGTATTGGAAAATTAGGAAGCTCTACTCTCCTTTATCAATGAGGACATTATATTGGATTGTCTAGAGGAAATAGACAATTTTCCATAAAATCCACAGTTCCTTTTTGGTATCCTAACTCGAAAAAATTATCATCAGTAGTTAGAGGAAGAAAACAAGGATAAGGATGAAATGGAGGAAAGGTTACCCAAGAAGGTAGGTAGGAATACTGCTAAGGTAAAAGGGAATATATGGAAAATAAGGTGAAAATATTCAATACTAAAATGACTATAGAAAGATCATTAGGAACAGGATCAAGAATCAACAAAAATCCTAGACTGTTTCCCTCGTCACAAGACGGGAGCCAAAAAACATTGGGTAAATAATGATAACAGTCTCCTGAAATTTTCAAGGCTTGGGTAGTCAATTCAAAGTGGAAACTTTACGAGATCTAATAAAAACATAAAAACCTTCTATTCTCCTCCTTTGGTAGACTAATCTAGAGGATTTGGAAGCAATAAAAATAAGCAAGACTTGATGGAAAATTTTTGAAGGTGTAGCAGTTAGCTCAAGAGGTGTGTTGACAATAAAAATCTCAACGAGGAATTTTGCCCACAAAGTATTGCTAAATCCTATTATTTAAATTATGCTAATAAGATATAATACTAGTAGGTGGGATCCCATTGTAGACTGGAGGCTCAGATATAGTCATATCACACATTTTATGTTGTTGTTTCGAATGCTTCTTACAGGGTATTATATGGTTCATGATGCAGTCTTGGTTTTGTTTTTAACATGATGACAGGTGGATGATGCATTTATGGGAGGTTCTGCTATTCAAAGATTTAATTTCATGTTATGAATGGCCTATATTTTCAGTTGTTATATTCGATCATGTCACCATGATTTATTACCTAACTACACCTGCACAAGACATATGTTAGTAACAACATAAAACAAAAGAAATGGGAAAGAAACTTACAAAAAAATCCAAAAGAAAGGGGCATATACTATACTATGTTAGAAGTTATGTGCAATTTAAATGAAAACAAGTTAGTGTTAGTCCTAACTAGTAATGGTTAGTGGCTATGCGAATTGTATTTGAGTTATATTGGGCACATTTTATATATGGTATGGTATGGAAGTTGGCAATGGTTAATATGAATTTTTGGGTGGCGCATTTGGAAAGCAATGTGGTCACAAGTTTCAATGGTTTGGAATTAATGGCATGGTTAATGGTATTAGTGATTGTTGGTTGTCGTGTACTTTGAAATTGAATGAAGAGGAATATGGAAGCGACGTGCAGTAAATGCACGTCACTCCATACTTCCCCCATCAAGTCATCACCCTAGTATGGTTATTGTTGCATTTCGTTTTGCTGGTGGTTAAGCGTTGAGATCCAAACCTGGGAAGGAAGTGCTCGGCCAACTCACTCTTTTTAAATTTATTGGTTACAGGTATGGTTATTTTCACCCACCCATGAATTTCGCTCTGTGTATGAACGAACGATGGCTAAGTGATGCATTGGTTTGTGTCTTCTTGAGATTGGCAACTGTGTGGATGCATGGGTTTTCTTTCTGGAATGACTGTGTGGTTATTCGTTTTGCAAGTAAAGGAATTGGTTGGTTAAGTTATGCATTCATTGGTTGTTCTGTGTGAAAACCGTGATGTCTCTATGTTGTTTTAAGTGTATATGGGTATTATCGCTCTATTTTTTGTTGGATGGTTTCACTCTATTTATCCTTACTGGTCGCTTCCTCACAGATATGAGGGTAACCATGTCCATTTGTATTCGGGATGCTATGGGGTTGTTGTGTATTTTTTTGGACTATCTTTGGTCGTTGTGTCTTTTCCAAAGTCATGGTCGTGGGTTTATTCACCTGGTCATGGGATTATCTTTGTGGCGTTGGCATCAACGTATCTCAGAAGTTGGTTATAGGGTGGCCATTATGCCAAGATGTATGTTTTATGATTGTTGATGATATAAATTATGCCTCAGGTATGCATTCCCACTGGAATTGTTATAAATTGATTCGGCTCATGAGAAATGCATGGAGGTTATACCTATGTATCCTCTGGGGTACTTGTTACTGTCCAGTGAACATCCACGTCTCCTCTGCACTGTTTCCTACACTACCCATCATTGAACTGTTGCGCCATTGCATAGGCTGGGAGTTATAAGGAACCCTATGGTTCTATCATGCTTGTATCAAAGGGTATCTACCCATTGGTTGATAGTTTTGACCTCCAGTCCCTCTGTACTATTGATGACCAAGTGAACTCTTGATGGCTTCTTTGTATTCATGTTTACAGAGCCCAATTTTAATCATCCCCATTTTTTCTTACTCTTTACAGGCATCTTGTGATTATCTTAGATTGGTTGGGTGTCATGATAGTTGTGTTGAGTACCATCTCGTCTTTGTTTGATTAAGTTGATTGGAAAGTTGTGATTGGGGATGAGAAATGATATACAATCAAGGGGCTGCCTCTTTTCGTTATGACAGTTGCGTCAAAAACCTAGCTCATTTTTATTTGATTAAATTGGTTGATTGGGAATCAGTGATAATGTACATTCAGAGGGCTACCTCTTTTTCATTGTGCTTTGGATCGTTGTGTTCTTACAGCATGGTGTCAATTACAAGTTGACGACTATGTGTGTTTCATTAGTCCTGATCGGGATCATGGAAAAATTGTGGAAATTATTGACTGTGGTTTCGTTGTTTCATTGTTTGTCGATTATGGAGACATTGTGCATGTTTTATTTAATTGCATCACCAGTGATGAAGCTCGGGTTTTGAATCATGGTTGCATTGCAAGTTTTATTGGTTAATATAATGAAAAGGGCATGAAATTGGGCAAGTATTAGAAGTCTGTTCAATTCAGAAAAGAGACATGTATATGTTTTATTTGGGCAATTGCGAATTATGGAAAATGTTTGATATTTTATAGTGATATATTATGGATAGACATGGAGCAATGTGGTTGTGTGTGTTTTTTTTATTTTGTTTTAAATGAAAGGAATGAAATGAAAGAAACCAAGTATTCTCTTAACAGGATTGTTGAAATGCATAGTGAGTATGAGTATGATTATAGACTGCGTCAATTGAGAAGTTTTGAAGAAATTGAATGTGGGACAGTGAACAATTTTGACACACAGTAATTGTTTAATTAGTATTGGTATCTTTTGTATTGAATACAAAGTTGTTTTTGTGGATTACTTGATTTGTTTTATGAATAATATTTGTTTTTTCCCTACCATTCTCTCACTTTTTCGAACATTACAAGTCCCCTCACCTTCCCAATTTCACTATCCACTCCATGTTCTTAAAATTAAATTATAGTTAAGTTAAACTCTGTATTATAACAGTTAAAGGATGGCACAAGGATGATTTATAGTGATGTATTCTTTTGATTTATGATACAGTTGATTGTTTGATGATTTGTTGAGAAGTAACCATGACCTACCCCGCTTCATTTTAGCACTTTTCTCTCAATACAATCACTCACATATCCCAGAACCCTTATTCACCCCCTGCTCATTGACAAGTATTAAATGATTTGTATGGACTAGATTGCATGAGTTTGATGTATTGTTGAGCCAAACTTTGTTTCATATTTTAAAGAGATGTCATGTATGGTCCTTGAAGAAACTATTTTCTAATCAATAATGCATACAAGAATGATCTTTTTCAATAGAGGTATCCATGGATGGGGTAACAGAGGAAGAGGAAATTGGAACAGGGGCCCTAGAAGGCCAAGGTTTTCTATACATTTTGATGCAGACTCGCAAGAGTTGAGCCAGCTATTTCAAGCTAGATTTGTTAACTGGATTGGACAAGGAGTGGTCCAACCTAGGCCAGAAAGGCCTCCCTTCCAAGCCCCACATGTCCCTGGTATCCCAGTACCCCCTCATGTCTCATTACAACCTGAAGTCCCTGAAAATGACGGATGGAAAGAGATTGTCCACCGGCAGTCTCCCAACATCGTGGCTGGCCTAACTTGTCTCTACCTGCTCCTCCACCTGTTAATCAAATTTTCCAAGCTACCCCTTCCCACTCACTAGTAAAATATTCCCATGCAAGCAAAATGTTGAAAACTGAGGCCCACCATGCTCCTGATAAAGGAAAAGTCATTGTTGCCCCCTCCTCTCCCTCAAATGACTCTGCCAAATCTGTGTCCTCCCACATGCATTTGAGAGATGATTGCTCTCATGATATCAATGAGATTAGGCCTAAAGGCTCCACACATACTAAGGCAAATTCAGAGAATTCAAAGGTTGACAGCAACAACAAGGGGAATATTGCCTCCCAGAGTGGAAAATATGGGTTTTAAGTGTTTTTATTTATTAATTGTTGAGAACAGTTGACTTCTGAAATTTTGGACAACACGTTATTTTTTGGATATATGGATAATATATTTTTGCATATAATTTCAATTATCATTGATATTAATTGTCAAATTATGAGAGTGATGATGGGAGCCACGAGGGATGTGTTTGATTGATTAACTAGTTGTGTTATGCTTGTTAAAGAACTAAAGGGAGTCACAAGGGGTCCCACCTACTAGTTATTATTTATTAAAAAATCTTATTATGATTTTGTTACTTTTCCCCCTTAACTAAAAAGTTGGTTGAGTTTTAGTCAACTTAACTAAAGAGGTAGTTTAACTACTTCAACTAATTTTGATTGCTTAAAGGCAAAAGGAAAAGGAGGAACAAGAGGAGAATAGAAGGAGAAGCATACTAAGGTCTGCTCTTTAAGATTTATTGAGATAATTTAGTTTTCATTCATTATTTAATTCATTGAAGGCCTAATTCCCTTTTATGATACCAGGGTCCTATTGTAGAAAGCAAGATTTGAGGTTGAATTACATCATTCAGACACTTATTTTTCAAAGGTATTGATCTTGTAGATTTTTAATGACTAAAATCAACAAACTGAAATTCTGTCAAACACTTAGCAGCCTAGAGATAATTGTCTTCATAAACTTCATAAATGCAAAAACCCACATTTAGAAATTTCCATAAGCATAAATACACATTGCTAAGCAAAAATATGCAATAGAAAAACACAGTGGACAGCAACCCAATAACACTCAGAAATTTAGGCAAATGCCAGGGAAAACCCCAATGTGGGGAAACCCAACGAGAGAGAGAGAGAGAGAAAGAGAGAGAGATCTTATCATTATGCTTCAGGAAAGTACAAAACATAAGCAAATCTACATTTCCAGCAAAGGAAAATACCTCACAACACAAAATCTGTCCCACAAAAATCTGCCTCGTTTTCCATGCCAAAACCGTACCGCTATCCAACCTCTTATGACTCATTTTTTGTGCCTACAGTCAGTTGTATAGACTGTTTCGTACGGCCCAAAAACAGCGAACAGAAAACAGAAATCTGCCTCGAAATTCGTGCTCAAAATTTCTCGATTTCTGTGCCAAATCCGTACGATTGTATGGAATGTACGGACTGTACGAATTCGTACAGTATGGCCTCCCACTACAGAAAAATATTTCGACCAAAAATTCACAGAAAACGTTTCTCGTAAATTTTGCCCACTTTCCTCAAAAAACGTGCCCTCTTTGCTGCTCACTTTCCTCTCTCTAACTCTCCTCTCAATGTGCTCTCAACATCCTCCCGATGTCTTCATAACATGTCTTGCACACTACCCAATGCATTCTTTTATAATCTAAAAATGACTTTTTCCCCCCAAAAGTGTATTTTCACCTTCCCAACCCTAGATCCAAAGGCCAAGATTAGATCTTGCCTTTTTCAAGATCAAGGGTCATGATCCATTCTCTCCAAAATGTCTCATTTAAAATTAAAGTGAATTTCACTTTATTACATAAGTGTTTTATGAAAATAAAGTCACTTTAAAAATAGAAGGTACACTTTATTAAAAAGTCACTTTACTAAAAGAACCACTTAAAACAACTTTATAAAAACTATTTCAAAGTCAAGTGCTTGGTAGTGCAAATATTAAGGTAACATCCGCATACAAGACAAAACATGCAGAGTACCTCCCGAGCTAAACAAATCTAACACTCCCTCTTAGTGAGGGAGGTACTTCTAGTATCACCACCAGAATCTGTCTCCATCTTGTCAGTTGCCATAGCTGCTCCCTCTGTACTAGAAGTATTTGCTCCCTCTGAACATGAAGCCACTACTCCCACTGCACTGGAAGCCTCTGTTGCTACCTCCGTTATACCAAAAACTGAAGACATGCTCCTAGGAGACTGCACACTCTCCTGAGCATCCAACTCTCTCTCCAGTGCTACCTACCAACCCTCCAACATAGAATCTGAGTCTAGAAATCCACTAGACCCCAACACAGGTCTACCCAACAACCTGTACAAGCCCTCACACTTGACACCAGGAACTATTGTTGTGTCAGCAGTTGCTCCCACGGGATACAAAAACACATGTCCACTGTTGAAAAAAACTCCAAAACCACTCTCATCCAAAACTGACACTGAGAGCAAATTAAGTGTCAATTATGGAACATATAACACCTCGCCAACCTCCAGAAGACCTCCTGACTCTAGTTGGAATCTCATCCTTCCAACCCCCTTTACTGCATGTTGTGGACTGGTTCCACAATTCACACTACAGTCTGAGTCTATCTCTGTAAGATTGAGGAAAACTGACCTTAACCCGATCATGTGCCGAGAAGCACCATAGTCCACAAACCAAGATTCAATGTCCTCGAACACTAGACATCCACTGCCCATGGAACCAGCCATGAGAGAGAATTCCTTCTCAAATCTCTGAGTAAACTCTACAACTTCTGCTGAAGCTGACACCACTGGTTCTGGTTTCTTCTTCTTGTTGTTCAGACATTGACTAGCATAGTGGCCAGTCTTGTGACATGCAAAGCATTTCACCTTGTTCATGTCCTTCTTATTGCCCTTTTCCATAAGAGCAATGTTCTTGTCATCTGCACCGTCCAATGCCTTTTCTTGAGACCCCTCCCGGATCTCCTCCTGCATAAAATCATCCCATAATCTGCTCCATTCAGAGAGCTTCTCTCTCCCCACCACACACTTGACGAAAACCTCCCACTCCTTGGTGAATCCTTTGAGGGCTATCCACACCAACTCTGAGTCAGGAATGACTTCTCCAATAGCTGCCAACTTGTCCTTCACCTGTGCAACCTGAGTGAGGTAGGTGGCCACACTCTCTCCTTTGACCATCCTAGTTCCATGCAGCTTGTCTCAGAGATCCATTATTCGGTTCTCGTTCTTAGCCTCATACAGGCCTTTCAGTGCAACCCACATTTCATTGGTTGTCTTCTTCTCAGCCAAATGTGGAATAAGGTGGTTTATGACCCCATCCAAGATGATTCTCTGAGTCTTTTCTTCCCTCACCTCATGAACATCAAGAGCTATGGGATTTGTAGGTACATCTATGACGGTGTTCGCAAACGGCCACAATTTGTTCTCCTTGAGAACACTGTTGATTCTAACCTTCCACTGCAAGTAGTTGGAGATCCCCTCCAATCTATCTTCAAACCTGATGCTGGAAGTCATCTTTGTCCACCTGACAAAGAACCTTTTCTGCCTTCTTCAAGCAAACACAACAGCAATTCACTTGTTGTCCGAAGTGCCAAAATGCTACCCACTGAACTTAAAAGCACAAGCTCTGATACCATGTAGATTTTTAATGACTAAAATCAGCAAACTAAAATTCTTTCAAACACTTAGCAACCTAGAGATAATTGTCTTCATAAACTTCATAAATGCAAAAACCACATTCAGAAATTTCCATAAAAAGAAATACACATTGCTAAGAAAAAATATGCAGCAGAAAAACACAGTGGACAACAACCCAATAACACTCAGAAATTTAGGCAAATGCTAGGGAAAACCCCAATGTGGGGAAACCCAATGAGAGAGAGAGAGAGATCTTATTATTATGCTTCAAGAAAGTACAAAACAACAACAAATCTACATTTCCAGCCAAGGAAAATACCTCACAGCACCAAATCTGTCCCACATAAATCTACCTCGTTTTTCATGCCAAAATAGTACCGTTGTCTAGCCTCTTCTACCTTGTTTTCCATGCCCACAGTCAGTTGTACAAACTGTTTCGTATGGCCCAAAAACAGCGAACAGAAAACAGAAATCCACCTCGAAATTCATGCCTGAAATTTCTCGATTTCTGTGCCAAATCTGTACGACTTTACGGACTATACGGATCCATACAGTACGGCCTCCCATAGCAGAAAAATATTTCGGCCAAAAATTCACAGAAAAAGTTTCTCGGGAATCGTGCCCTCTTTGTTGCTCACTTTCTTCTCTCAAGCATGCTCAAAAAATCTCTCTAACTCACCTCTCGATGTCCTCTCAACATCCTCCTGATGTATTCACAACATGTCTTGCACACTACCCAATGCATTCTTTTATAATCTGAAAATGACTTTTTCCCCCCAAAAGTGTCTTTTCACCTTCCCAACCCTAAATCCAAAGGCCAAGATTAGATCTTGCCTTTTTCAAGATCAAGGGTTATGATCCATTCCCTCCAAAATGTCTCTTTTAAAATTAAAGTGAATTTCACTTTATTACATAAGTGCTTTATGAAAATAAAGTCACTTTAAAAATAGAAGGTACACTTTATTAAAAAGTCACTTTACTAAAAGAACCACTTAAAACAACTTTATAAAAACTATTACAAAGTCAAGTGCTTAGTAGTGCAAATATTAAGGTAACATCTGCATACAAGACAAAACATGCAGAGTACCTCCCGAGCTAAACAAATCTAACACTCACTCTTAGTGAGGGAGGTACTTCTGGTATCACCACCAGAATCTGTCTCCATCTCATCAGTTGCCATAGTTGTTCCTTCTGTACTAGAAGTCTCTGCTCCCTCTGAACATAAAGTCGCTACTCCCACTGCACTGGAAGGCTCTGCTACTACCTCCGTTGTACCACGAACTGGAGACATGCTCCTAGGATATTGCACACTCTCCTGAGCATCCAACTGTGTCGACTCATGCATGTTGAGTCCCTTGAGAGTCTCGGAAGAAGACTGAGTGCCATGTATCAACTCTCTCTCCCGTGCTACCTGCCAACCCTCCGACACAGAATCTAAGTCCAGAAATCCACTAGAACCCAACACAGATCTACCCAATAACCAGTACAAGCCCTCACACTTGACACCAAGAATTATTGTTGTGTCAACAGTTGCTCCCACAGGATACAAAAACAGATGTCCACTGTTGAAAACAACTCCAAAACCACTCTCATCCAAAGCTGACACTGAGAGAAAATTAAGTGCCAATTCTGGAACATATAACACCTTGCCAACCTCCAGAAGACCTCCTGACTCTAGTTGGAATCTCGTCCTTCCAACCCCCTTTATTGCATGTTGTGGACCAGTTCCACAATTCACACTACAGTCTCAGTCTATCTCTGTAAGATCGAGGAAAAGTGACCTTAACCCAGTCATGTGCCAAGAAGCACCATAGTCCACAAACCAAGATTCAATGTCCTCAAACACTAGGCATCCACTGTCCACGGAACCAGCCATGAGAGAGAATTCCTTCTCAAATCTCTGAGTAAACTCTACAACTTCTGTTGAATCTGACGCCACTGGTTTTGGTTTCTTCTTGATGTTGTTCGGACATTGACTAGCATAGTGGTCAGTCTTGTGACATGCAAAGCATTTCACCTTGCTCATGTCCTACTTATTGCCCTTTTCCATACGAGCAACGTTCTTATCATCTACACCGTCCAATGCCTTTTCTTGAGACCCCTCCTAGATCTCCTCCTGCGTAAAATCATCCCATAATCTACTCCAGTCACGGAGCTTCTCTCTCCCCACCACACACTTGACGAAAACCTCCCACTCCTTGGTGAAGCCTTTGAGGGCTATCTGCACCAACTCTGAGTCAGGAATGACTTCTCGAATAGCTGCCAACTCATCCTTCACTTGTGCAACCTGAGTGAGGTAGGTGGCCACACTCTCTCCTTTGACCATCCTAGTTCCATGTAGCTAGTCTCGGAGAGCCATTATCCGGTTCTCGTGCTTAAGCTCATACAGGCCTTTCAATGCAATCCACATTTCATTGGATGTCTTCTTCTCGGCCAAATGTGGAATAAGGCGGTCTCTGACCCTGTCCAAGATGATTCTCTAAGTCTTGGCTTCCCTCACCTCATGAACATCAAGAGCTATGGGATCTGTAGGTATAGCTATGACGATGTTCGCAAACGGCCACAATTTGTTCTCCTTGAGAACACTGTTGATTCTAACCTTCCACTGCAGGTAGTTGGAGATCCCCTCCAATCTATCTTCAAACATGATGTTGGAAGTCATCTTTGTCAACCTGACAAAGAACCTTTTCTGCCTTCTTCAAGCAAACACAATAGCAAATCACTTGCTGTCCCAAGTGCCAAAATGCTACCCACTGAAATTCAGAGCACAAGCTTTGATACCATGTAGATTTTTAATGACTAAAATCAGTAAACTGAAATTATGTCAAACACTTAGCAACCTAGAGATAACTATCTTCATAAACTTCATAAATGCAAAAACCCACATTCAGAAATTTCCATAAGTAGAAATACACATTGCTAAGCAAAAATATGCAGCGAAAAAACACAGTGGACAGAAACCCAATAACACTCAGAAATTTAGGAAAATGCCAGGGAAAACCCCAATGTGGGGAAACCCAACGAGAGAGAGAGAGAGAGAGAGAGAGAGAGAGAGAGAGAGAGAGATCTTATTATTATGCTTCAAGAAAGTACAAAATAGCAGCAAATCTACATTTCCAACCAAGGAAAATACCTCACAGCACCAAATCTATCCCACAAAAATCTATCTCGTTTTCTATGCCAAAACTGTACTGTTGTCCAACCTCTTCTGCCTCATTTTCCATGCCCACAGTCAGATGTACGGACTGTTCTGTATGGCCCAAAAATAGTGAACAGAAAACAGAAATATGCCTCAAAATCTGTGCCCAAAATTTCTCGATTTCTGTGTCAAATCCGTACGATTGTACCGAATCGTACAGACTATACGGATCCGTACAGTACGGCCTCCCACAACAGAAAAATATTTCGACCAAAAATTCACAGAAAAAGTTTCTCAGGAATCGTGCCCACTTTCCTTGAAAAACGTGCCCTCTTTCCTGCTCACTTTCCTCTCTCAAGCATGCTCAGAAAATCTCTCTAACTCTCCTCTCGATGTGCTCTCAACATCCTTCCAATGTCTTCACAACATGTCTTGCACACTACCCAATGCATTCTTTTATAATCTGAAAATGACTTTTTCCCCCCAAAAGTGTCTTTTCACCTTCCCAACCCTAGATCCAAATGCCAAGATTAGATCTTGCCTTTTTCAAGATCAAGGGTCATGATCCATTCCCTCCAAAATGTCTCATTTAAAATTAAAGTGAATTTCACTTTATTACATAAGTGCTTTATGAAAATAAAGTCACTTTATTACATAAGTGTTTTATGAAAATAAAGTCACTTTAAAAATAGAAGGTACACTTTATTAAAATGTCACTTTACTAAAAGAACCACTTAAAACAACTTTACAAAAACTATTACAAAGTCAAGTGCTTGGTAGTGCAAATATTAAGGTAACATCCGCATACAAGACAAAACATGTGGAGTACCTTCCGAGCTAAACAAATCTAATAGATCTATCTTTGATAGTCTATGTAGACTTGTTTGTTTGTGAATTAAATTTTGTGATTGATAAAGGCTATTGTGGAAAGTCGAGTGGGCAGCAATATGTGGCAAGTTGATCCAGCTTTTAAAGTTCATCTTTTTACTTTCTGTCGGAAGTCTTTTTGTATGGTTTTCATTGGGGACATCTAAGTTTGACTTTGGTCTGAATTCCTTAGGGAATTTTGTAAAGGGAATGATTTTTTGATAAATTGGAATGGAATAAATGATTGCTTTATGTCTCATCTGTGTTGATTATTGACTTGGTGTTTTTACTTTTGTCTCTACATTTATTTATGCATTTGTTATATTCAGAAAATTACATAAATATTGATTTTTTCAGCAAACTTTCATTTATAAAAAAATCAACCTAAGCACTTGTAACCAATACTTGTGGATTAGGAAACATTTTTTTATGGCTATAAACATAGGGTGATATTCTCGTCTATCTTTCTTTAGCCAAGTAAGATCTGAAAATGCTTGAGTGAGATCATTTCATATATTTTCCTCAACAAGGTGTATCTAGGGGCATTTGCACAATTTGGAATAACCACCTTCTGCATATGGAATTTGCATACTATACTCAACATTGGATCATGACAAGATTTATTCATCAACGAACAAGGAAGTGACTCAATGTTTTCAATGTATGCATGCTAGCAATATACAAAGAAAAGGAAGATTGTTGGTCGTCACTTTTAGCATTGAAAGATTCAAAATACTTGAAAAACGGTATCATGGTTGGAGATTTCATTATAGTGCTAAGTCAAAAGGAAAAACAAAAGGAGGGAGTATTGTAAGAGATCCTTTCAAGGAAAGGATGAAAGATCTTATATCAAATTGGGAGTTGGTTTATGTTAAGTCGCTCGAAGGGAAATTCACATGGTCTAACAAAAGGGTCAGTGATGATCATATAGCAACATGCACTAGTAGAAAAAAAGAAATTTATGACTAAAAAAATGACTAAAAATTGCATATAAATGACTAAGTTTAGTCACATGACTAATAGTCATTTATTGTCGGTCATATATAACACCAACAAATAAATGACTAAAAAATTTTAGTCATTTATTGGTTGTTTTGGTCGGTCACTTTGGTCATAAATTTAGGCATTTATTTAGTCATGTATTGTTGAAAACTGGTCATTTATTTAGTCATCTGTGCTGTCAACTGGTCATTTATTTAGTCATATGCGTTGTCAACTGGTCATTTATTTAGTCATTTGTGTCATTGATTTTCATCCATTAGTAATATATTTAGTCATTTGTGTCGTTGATTTCTGTCCATTAGTAATATATTTAGTCATTTGTGTCACTGATTTCCGTCCATTAGTAATATATTTCATCATTTGTGTCACTAACTTCCGTCCGTTAGTCATATATTTAGTCATGTGTTTCACTGATATATGTCCATTAGTAATATATTTAGTCATTTTAGTTATCATTTTCCATCAACTAGTAGCATATTTAGTCATTGTTTTATTCATTTGTTGTCATCGGTTGGTCATTTATTTATTCATGGTAGTCATTTATTGTTGTCAACAAGTAATAAATTTAGTCATTTGTATTCAATGATTTTCATCAATTGCTAGTAAATTTAGTCATTGTAATTATTAATTGTTGTCATTTAGTAATATATTAGTCATTGTAATTATTAATTGTTGTCATTTAGTAATATATTTAGTCATTTGTGTTCATTGATTTATAGTTTAGTAGTAAATGTCCATTTATATGATATGAATAATTTATTCAATAACATAAATTGTGTATTGCATAACTAAACATATTATGTTAAACTGGAAAATCAAAGTGCTGCAAAATGATCATATTAGTTAAAATGGAAAATCAAATTAAACATATAATACTGCAATTTAGATGAATGATGATTTTATATATATATATATATATATATATATATTTCTGCACCTGGCTCTCCATTACTATTTTCCACCTAAAAGACAATGTCAAGTTTCAACATAGTCAGTTCAATAAACAAATCGAAATAAATAATAATTTAAATCCAACCAAAAAGCAACACTTACTGTGAATTTGTCTATTTTGGCATGCAAGTTGCCTCGACCAAATGTATATGGAGCCCTGACATTATCTCTTGCTTTCATGCCTATGTTCCTCTTTGTATAATATTCTTTGGAATGCATAGTTTCCTTCAACGCCTCCCATTGTTTGGGAGATAGAGTAGATTTTGTCGTGTCTTTTCCTTCCATGATTAATTTTCTGCAATTATATCTATAAGTTTTCATCAGAGTTCTCATCTTTTGCTTATAATATTTTCTAGAGATTTTTCCACCAACAGTCTCAAAAGAATTTTCCATTTTTTGGATAACATTATCCACAATCCATGGATCTTGATCTAAAAAATTTGATTTGCTTGCTGCAATTCTATAATATGGTAAATCCTTCCGAGAGCATCATTAGGTTCAGCTTCAATTTCCTGCAACAAATTTAGAACTAGAAAAGCAAGTTGTACTAGAAATATTGCTTCCATTCCATACACTAAATGAAATGGTGAGGTTCCAATCGCTCTCTTTGTGCTGACACAATCAGCGCACAAGGCATATTTCAATTTTGAATCCCAAGCTCTCTTATTGTCTTCCAGAAGCCTCTTAATGATATTGACCATGCCTTTATTGGATGATTCAGCTAGGCCATTACCCTGTGTGTAATAAGAAGTATAATGCCTAAGCTTAATGCCATAGTCCTCACATAATTTTACCATGTTAGTGGATTTGAAAGTTGCATAGTTATCAGTAATGATCACTTTTGGACCGCCAAATCTAGACAAAATATTCTCTTCAAGAAATCTTATAATTACCTTGTTAGTTGCCATCCTTGTAAGTACAGCTTCAATCCACTTCGTGAAGTAATCTGTAGATGTCAAAATCCATCTATGTTGGCCATTGGATGGAGGGTGGATCTCACCTATGAAATCCAAATCCCATTGTTGGAAAGGTGTAGAAATTTTTACAGATTTGAGAGGTAAGGACTTAAGCTTCTATTTTCCAGCAAACCTTTAGAATTTCTTACATGCTCTAACCTTTACACAAATATCAGAAAACATATTAGGCCAATAATACCCAACCCTAAGAATTTTATATGCAGTGGACTTCCAGAAGTGATGTCCCCCACACACTCCTTCATGAAATTCTGACATGACCCTCTGTGCTTCTTCTTCATCAAGACACCTTAGTAAAAATCCAGAAGGATCTCTCCAAAATAGAGTTTGATTATTTACACAGTACTTAACTACTTTGAGTTTCAGGGATCTTACTTTGGACTTATCCATTCCTTGAGGAGCTTGGAAATTCTCCAAAAAATAAAGGATATCTATGTACCATTCTGATTCAGCAATCTTTTCATTGACTTGGGAATTATTGGTTTGAGGATATGAATTTCTTGAATTATTACAGATGTAGTCAAATCCCAAATCTCTATAATTTGAATCATCTAGCAGCTTAGCTAATCCTTTTCCTTTGACTAACTTGGTAGGCTTGATCTCCATGTCATATTCCAATAGCTTAGCTATCCATTTACTTGTCTTTCCATCATTGTTTGGTTGAGTCAATAGCACTAGATGGTACATATGCAATGACTTTGGAATGCAGCACATAAACTCTAAAAGACTTCAGTGCTTTAATCAAAGAAAAATCCTGCTTCTCCATAATATCGTATTTTAACTCAGCATCTCGAAGTGCTATGTTGAAGAATGCATTAGGTTGTTCAAAACCCTCGGAATTTTTCTGGAAAAGAGTAGCTGCTAAAGTATCTTGAGATGCAAAAGAAAAAATCAGAAAATATTTTTCAAAATATGGGTTAATCAAAACAGGGGCATCTGAAATAGCATGTTTAATAGACTGGAAAGAATCTTTGGCTTCCATTCTCCATTTGATCTCACTACCTTTCTTCAACATGACAGTTATGTGTTTGACCAATTCAACAAAGTTGGGAATAAACCTTCTAAGAAAGTTTATCTTCCGAAGGAAAGACTGAATTTCCTTCTTAGTTCTAGGGATAGAAAACTTTTGAATGGCTATCACTCTAGCATGATCAATTTTAATTACATCAGCATAAACAATATGCCCTAGCAATTTCCCTTGTTCTAAAGCAAAATGAGACTTTTTTGGATTTAAAGAAAGACCATACCTTATGCACTTCATAAATACCTATATCAAATGACTATGATGCTCCTCATCAAAGTTAGAGAATACAGTGATGTCATCCAAATAGATGACCACAAACTTATCCTTCTCTCCCATGAAGGCAATATCCATGGCTCGCTGAAAAGTGGCCCCAACATTCATCAAACCAAAAGGTATCCGGGCATACATAAAAGTACCCCAAGATGTTGTGAATGTAGTCTTCTCCATGTCATCTGGATGAATAGCTACCTGATTGTATCCAGAGAATCCATCAATCATAGACAGCCTGCTAGATCCTACCACCCTCTACAATATATGTTCCATTTTGGGCAATGGATAGTTGTCTTTCCGGGAACATCTGTTCAGATTTCTGAAATGGACACAAAGTCTAATTTCACTGTTCTTCTTTCTTATTGGCACCAGATTTTCTATCCAGTCAGAGTACCTCAAGGCTACAATGATTTTAGCATCTAAAATTTTCTTGACTTCCTTCTCCATAATGGGTAATAAGAGAGGATTAATCTGCCTTAATTTCTGCTTGAAAGGTTTTACATTCTCTTTCAAGGGTATCTTATGTTGAATGACAGTTTCATCAAAGGTCCTAAGATATTCATATTGCCATGCAAAAATATCAGTGAACTCCTTCAACAATTCTTCATATTTAACTCGGTATTTTGCTGATAGGAATTTTGATAATTTGACATGCTTGGAATTTGCACCAGTCCCAAGATTACAATCAATCACCTCTGTTCTTTTTCTAGATCAGGAAGCTTCACAGGAACATCATTGTGATCAAAAATTCTTTTGAGAGGTACAAGGCCTTTTGGAATATGGTTAGTAGGTAATTGCAAAATATTATGCCCAGCAATCATATTATGAAAATTCAAATTTTGGCTAGCCTTATCCAAATCTTCATCTTGATCAATATGAATTGAAGAAAAATCATCTACAGCTTAAATGACCCTTTTGATTTAAGAATCTTCCTCAAACACTCTCCAATGCTTGACATTGTCTGGAATAGATGACATGTACCTAACCTCAACCTCATATTTCAACTTTGGGGGAAAAGGAGTTTTGAAAGTACTTGTTGCCACAGCCATTGAATCAACCTGCTCATTCTGATTTCTTGGAATATATAAAATATTAAAAGATAGAAAAAAGGCTTCATCAACGTCCTATACCTCATTTTTGTAGTCTTTCAACCGAATATTCTTTGTCTGATATACATTTCTAACCTATTGTACAATGAGTTCATAATCCCCATGCACCTTCAAATGATGAATTTTCATTTCTCTGGCTACCCTAAGACCTAACAACAATGCCTCATACTCTGCAATGTTATTTGTTGTATCAAATTCTAACTTGTAAGACAGGGTAATGATTTCATGTTTAGGAGAAATCAGCACTACTCCTGCCCCTGCACCTTCTTTGGATGAAACTCCATCAAAGTATAATTTCCATAGCAGATTTTGATTTTCAGCAAACTCTAGGGAAGCAACTGATTTTTTCAGAAGCAAAGACTGCTGGAAATCATTATCAATATGGAATATAGAAGATCCCAAATCCACATCAACTGCATATATAGGATGATTTACAAAATGATTAGTGTCACTGATAATATATGCCAATTGAGCCTCACGATAGAGTCTTCTAAATTTTCCTCCAAACATAGGTATAGTGGCATAAGAGATATCCATTTGAAGAGATCCCCCAAGCTTCTTACACCAAGATCTGGACAAGAGCATACCAAACCTAGGAGGGATATCAGCAACAACTATGTCTATGACTAAACTTTTGGTTGGGATTTGAGATAATGAAATAGCAAGGTCTTTGATAACCCCCAAGCATTTAAACTTTTTAGGATCAAAAGAAAAGAGATCATGGTATGCTTTAGTGATTTCTAACTCCAGTTATTCCATGACAACCTTTGGCATAAGATTATGAGAGGCTCCAGAATCTAACAGGCAGTTATGAAGAATTTTTTCATGAACATTTAATGAGACAAAAAAAGGAGGAGTGGAGTCATCCCTCTCTTCTACAATGGCCCTAAGACAATAGTGGGTTTTTCATATTGGATATTAATCACATCAGTAACAAGATCAACAACAAAAGAAGGTTGTAACCATTTCAAAATCTGACTCCTATAAGAATTTGTTTTAACCAATTCAGTCAAAGGAATAGGAATTTTGATCTTATTTATCTCATGTTCTAGGTTGAAAGGACATGAGAACTTGTCTACTTATGGGGATGATACTTTCATAGTTGGTTGTACTTGATTTCTTTCGAGATTCTTGTTGCATGTTTGACTGTTGGGACAGCAGGTTTATCTTTTCGAGGAGCAGATTTGTCTTTCTGAGGAGCTGATTTTGATCTAACATTGTACCCTTGATAATATGTATTACAAAGAATATTATCTGGACTTCCCCCATCCTGTAAATTCAATGAATCTCCATATTCATTATGTGTTAGGTGACTGAGAGCAATCTCATCTCCGAACAAATGAATATCTAGATCTTCATCTACATCTTCAGCTTCTTGATTCTCTTCAATGTAATTATTCTACAAAGGTGTCTGAATTTTTTGATCACCATTATTCTTCTTATCCCTCTGCATGATTTGAGGGTTATAAGGCCTTCTATATTGATTTGTGTTCCAATTTCCTTCTTGAGGTGCATTCCATTTATGTTTTTCCAATCTAAGTTTAGACAGTTCAAACGACATTTCCTCCATCTTTCTTACCATCTCCTCCAAGGAAATCTTCGGATTTTTAGTATTTGATGCAAAAGACTTATATTCTTCTTTTAATTTTCCTTTATCTGATCTCTTCTTCAGTTGTTTTGATGCTATAATGTTGGATTCAAATTCAATAGTCGAATCTTCCATATCAGACAGAGTGATTGTTCTTCTTTCCCTAAGAAGTAAACAAAAATCATCATCAAAGGCATTAGCATAAGTGACCTTTGTTAACCTTTCAGTTGGTCTGATATCATCTGGTATTTTCTAGTACATCCGATTGAATCTCTTAGAGAATTCAGAGATAGATTCACCATTCTTTCTTTGGATATTGATGAATTATGTCATGTAATACAAATCATCTTTCTTGTCACTCCACTTTGTCAAAAAGGTGGCATCAAGGCCTATAATGGTGGTAATAGAGTTAGCTCTAAGGTTCCTGAACCACTTCCTCACTTCTCCATCTAAACTTTGAACAAAAATCCTCATCCACACATCATCATAATCCACTTGAAACTTATCAGCAAAGGAATAAAAAGCAGTTAAATGCTCCTCTGCAGTTGTTTCCCCTTCATTGTCAAACCTTGGAAGGTACGTCATGTAATCATTTATTGGGAGAGGATGAATATTATTTGGTAATACCAAGGTGCATATATGGCATCCCTGATAGCATCCATTGGATTGGGAGGTGTTGCACCAGCCATTGTTTCACCACCTAAAGTTTAATTTGTATGCGAGGACTGTGTTGATTAATTAGGTTGGTTTTCATTGATGTCAACCCTTGAAGGAAGTCTAGTAGCGAATTCTCGTAGCACAAAGGTTTGGGTAATGGACCCAAGTTTGTTTGATGTATAATGGTATGAGTTTTAATATATTTGCAGGTAAGACTATTCTAGATGGATAGTACATGTCATGTCATTTCTGGTGGTATGTAGAACGTCACATAACTCCTCACAGTTTGAGAGTTATGGCCTTACGAAGTTGGAGGACCCTCATATGTTGGCTTGAAGACCCAAAAGGTCAAAGAAGTCAAAGTGCTTGCAAATAAGAAATTATTTAAATAATAAAGTGAAGTGACAAAGTCAAAGAGGATTATTTAAATAATAAAGTGAAGTGAAAAAGTCAAAAAGGATTATTTAAGTAATAAAGTGTAGTGACAAAGTCAAGGAGGATTAATTAAATAATAAAGTAAATGGAGAACTTTCTAATTATGGAAAGTGGTTATAAGAAGGTTAACCCTAAAATGAGGAAAATGGGTTAAGTAGTCAAGTGGTTATAAGATATATGGACAAGTGGAAAATTGGGCAAAGTTGGACATAGGTGACTATGTGGACAAAGTGGTCTAGAAGATGCTTCTAAGGAAGCTACATGAAAGTATAAATAAGAGGCAAGGCTCTCTCATTTCAATAAAACTTGAGAATATTGAATATTTATAGGTGACTGAGGTAACCAAAGGATATCTAAGCCGGAGTTCAGAGGGAAGGTGAAGTAAATAAGGCCGAAATTCAAGGGAGGATAAATTCTTTTGATGATGCTTTCTAAGGTATGTTATTTACAGGTCATCTCACCATTTTCACAATAACTTTTTTTCTAGAATGATTCAGACTGTGAAATTGGGAAGCCATTGAGAAAACATATCAAAGTAGCTTTGGTATGAATTTGAGATTTTGGGTTGTTGTATTTTTGGAGTTACACTCCCTGGAAAATAGGGTTTGTGGTTAGTCCTGAAACTAGTCTAAAACAGGTGTTTCGGGTAAAAAAGTCATAACTTCTTCATAGCAGATCCAAATTCAGTAAGACCAAATGAGTTGGTTAGAGTATATTCTGTAGTATTATGTGTGAAAGTTTCATATCCATACAACAAATATTATGTGTGGGGCACGCTCTACAAATTCGCTCTTTAGAATAAGACAGAACTCAACTAGGTATGCCATTTTTGCTATAACTCCTTTTCTAAGAGGTTCCAAGTAGTGAAACCTAGAGGAATTGCATAAAACACACTGAAGGAAATTGTTTCTTATTTTCATATCTTTATTCATTATAGGTACATAGTTATGATTATTTCAAGTTAGGGTTGTTGATTAATCCAAAACTAGTCATGTGAGACTAAAGTAAAGTTTGATGAAAATGCTAGTCTCTTGTTATTAAAGTTAAGGAAGGTTTGCAGGTATGTGATCATATACACCAGGTCTATTACAGAGTTACAAATCAGATTTGGATGATGAAATTGATGAGGGATTTTGGTTGAGGTTGAGGTACAAGTTGGTGCATGGTTGATGCACTTGTTTATGGTACAGGTTGAATACAGGTTGAGGTACAGGTTGGTGCATGGTTGATGCACTTGTTTATGGTACAGGTTGATTATAGGTTGAGGTACAGGTTGATGCATGGTTCAGGTTATTGGTATAGGTTGTTTGGTGTGGGTTGATCGATACAGGTTTACAGCAGTATATCTCATAGTGATAGTGTGACAGTGGTTCCATCATTCTACTTTTATTTCAGGTTGGTTGGACAGGGAAAGGACAAGTGGTTGTAGCCACCTTCCAGTTGTAGCCGGAGAACATAGGGGGTTGTAGCTTCCTTCTAGTTATAGCCAGAGAATTGGGGAGTCGGAGCTTCCCTCAGGTTGTAGCCTAAGAAACTAGGGGGTTGGAGCCTCCTTCTAGTTGTAGCTGGAAAACAAAGGAAGTTGGTGCTTCCAATGAATGTAATTCTTCAAGACATATAAGAAAAAACATTATGTGGTTTTCTCTCGCTTTGGGTTTCCATGTAAAAACAATGGTGTGTTGTGTATGTGTATGATTGTTCATTTGTTCATTTTTTATTTACTCTACAAATATTAGATGATAATGCTACATTGATATAACACTTGCATTATATGGTTAAATAATATTATGTTTCTCTATTACTAATCCACCCCCCCTCTTAGTTATCCAACAATTGGTATCATAGTAGGTTCCTTCAAAAATCAGTTTAACCACTGAAAGGTAGATCATGGAGAGCAACAACATGTATAAAAATGGAATACCACAGTTTGATGGACATAAGTATGCATTTTGGAGCATAAGGATGAAGACATATATACAAGCACAGGGATTTGAAATTTGGCAATCAATATTAGATGGATACACAACACCAGCAGTTCCACCAAAAAATGACAAAGCAATGAAACTCGGTCAAAATAATTCCAAAGCTACAAATGCACTTCTAAATGGTCTTGGAGAATCGGTATTCACGAAAGTTTCACATTGTAAATCCAGTAAAGAGATTTGGGACAAACTTTGAAATATTTATGAAGGAGATTCAAAAGTCAAAGCTACAAAGCTTCAAACTTAAAGAGGTCAATTCAAACAACTAAAGATGAAGGAATATGAGAACATCGCAGCTTACTTTTTACAAGTCGATGAAACAGTAAATGCAATCTTGGGATTGGGAGAAGAAATCAAAGAATCTATAATTGTTCAAAATGTACTAAGATCTCTTCCTATGAGATTTGACCCTAAGATATCAGCAATAGAAGAAAGAGCAGATCTAAACTCAATAAGCATGGATGAACTACATGCAATCTTCACAGCATATGAAATGAGAATTGAATAGGAAAATCAAGATATAAAAGAAGCAGCCTTTAAAGCATCCAAAAGGTCAAAACAAAAGGGAAAGAAAAAAGAAAAAGAACATAGCAACAGCAGTGACATCTCGGAAGATGATGAAGAAGCGGCAAACTTTGTCAGAAGATTGAACAAGGGAACTAACGGCCGGTATAGAGGTAAGCTTCCTTTGATTTGTTTTAATTGTGATGGTATTGTTCATTTTGCTAACAAATGTCCTCATAAGAAAAAGAGAAATGATTAAGGTTACTCAAATAGCAAACAAACATATAAAGGAAAAAGAACCACAAAGAAAGTTTTCAAGAAAAGCTTATGCACCAAAGAAGACATATCATCATCAAATGAAGATGAAGTCAGTGACAGTGAGACATAAAGAGTTCTATTCATGCCAGTAGAAGAATCTGATAAAGAAGACTCCGAAGAAGAATATGAAGAGGCCGAAGAAGAATATGAAAAGGCAGAAGTTGACTACCTAGAAGAATTTTTGTGTGTCATAGAAGTTATCAAAAGAGAAAAGAAGAAAAACAAGAAACTACAAGCGGATAGGCAAGAAAGAAGACACTCAAGAACTAGAACAAATGGTCACAAATTTGAAGGTTCAAATTGAAGAAGATAAAAGAATTGAAGAAGCACTCAAAGAACAGCTAGAAGGAAGAGACATGATCATTGGAAATTGGGAAGCAGAAATTATCACATTAAGAAAGGATCTTCAAAAGAAAAATATGCAGAACAACTCAAAAGTTTTGAATGACATTATCGACAATCAAAAACCTCATCATGACAAGTTCAGACTTGGATACAATCAGAGATAAAAGGGATCAAGCTCCAAAACAACAGAACAAGAAACATATCCAAAAAGCTATGCAGAAACAATCAAAGGGGATAGGAAGGACTACAAAGAAAATTACAGGGACACTCCTCCACTGAGAAGATTTATATTTCAGAATCAACGACCAAAAGAAACAGATAGGCCTCAGGAAGAAGAAGGATTCATAAAACTACCTCCTTTCAGAAGATCTTCAACTCCCAGGTATCAAACTATCTTTTTTGGTTTATGTTATGGATGTAATAATTTTGGACATAAAGTTGTGAATTGCAGAGCTAACAACAGGAACATAAACAACTTTGAAAGTCATACACAAAAGGGTTATCCAAGAAGGCCCAGTGAAACACAGAGAAGAAGTTACAACAGGTTTGAATCTTTTAGCACTAAAGTGGAATGCTACAAATGTAATAACTTTGGACACATGGTCAAAGATTGCAGAATGACAGTCCCTCCTAGAGAACCACAATAGAAAAACAACAGTCACAGACAGGAACCTCAGAAAAGGACATGGATAAGAAATCAGAATCAGTATAGCAATGAAGAATGCACACTCGCTCTACAAACTAAGCATAATAAACGTGGTTGGTATGTTGACAATGGTTGTTCAAAACACATGACAAGTGATAGAGACAGGTTTATTACATTAAGAAAGGAAAGAGATGGATCAGTCTCCTTCGGAAATGATGATTTATCTAAAATCATTGGAAAAGGCACAGTCAGAATTGGGAACAAGAATACCAAGGCAGAAAATGTTCTTCTAGTAGAAGATATGAAACATAATCTTCTAAGTGTGATTCAAATGTGTGACCAAGGTCATAAAGTTACTTTCGATTCAAAAAAGTGCGAGATAAGAAAAGAAGGTTCAGGAAAATTGATTACAACAGCTGTGAGAACTTCAAGCAACATATATGTATTAAGTGAAATTGGAAATGAATATTTTTACCTAGGAAAGGAAGATGAAAGTTGGCTATGGCACAGAAGAATGGGTCACATACATCCAAATGCCCCAAATCACGAAACCAACCAACACTTTATGCAAGCATTGTCAACAAGGAAAGCAAACAAAGACCAGGTTTAAATCAAAAAAATATTCAATGACAAGACCACTAGAAATTGTGCATACTGATCTAGTTGGACCAACTACAACAAAGGGTTTAAAAGGTGATAAATACTTTATGTTATTAGTTGATGATTAAACAAGAATGATTGCAGTTTGCTTTCTCAGGAACAAGTCAGAAGCTTTTGAAAAATTCAAGGTCTACAAGGAAATGTTTGAAAATGAAATGGATTCAAAAATCAAATGCTTGAGATCTTATAATGGAGGAGAGTTCACTTCAAAGGAATTTATGGACTACTGCAGCAGGCATGGAATAAAAAGACAATTCTTTGTTTCTAGGACACCTGAACAGAATGGAGTTGTTGAAAGAAAGAACAGGACAGTACATGAAATGGCTTGAACAATGCTAATGGATTCCAAATTGACAGATATATTTTGGACACATGCAGTGCATACATCATTTCACATTCAAAACAGAGTAATGCTCAAAAACAACACTGACAAAACTCCCTACGAGCTATGGAAAGGAAGACCAGCAAATGTGAAGCACTTCAGAGTTTTTGAAAGAAAATGCTACATCAAAAGAGAAGATGGCAGAATGGGAAAGTTTGACTCTCGTGTGGAAAAAGGAGTACTTGTTGGTTACTCAAGTACAAGGAAATCATGCAAGTGTTACAACCTGAGATTGAACAAAGTTGTGGAAAGCATCAACGTAACAATTGATGAAACATGTAGACAAGAATTAAAGGAAGAAGAAAATGAATCAATGGAACAGTTTTATGAAGAAGAAGCAGAAGATGAAAAATAAGTATAAGGGGTAGATGAAGAGGATCTGACAGAAGCAGAAGAGAAAGTTCAGCAGGTGCCTCCAAAGACACCTAGCAGACGAGTACAAAAGAATCATCCTTCAGTTCATATTATCGAAAACAAAGATGCAGGAGTTGAGACTAGAAGAAGAATCAGTTCACCAGAACAAACGCACCTAGAACTCTCATCTACAATTGAACCAATCTGTTTTGAAGAGGCCGGCAAGGATGAATTTTGGAATAAGACCATGGATGAAGAATTGGATCAAATAGAGAAAAATGACACTTGGGAATTGGTTCCAAGACCAAAGGATAAGAATGTGATTGACACAAAGTGGGTATACAGGAATAAATTGAATGAAGATGGACAGGTTACAAGGAACAAAGCTAGATTTTTATGTAAAGGATATGCCTGAAGTTTGAAGGGTCGACTTTGAAGAGACATTTACCCATTGCTAGAATGGAAACAATCTGATTGCTTTTAGCTTATGCATGCTCAAAATTAGTAAAGTGTATTATGGATGTAAAAATCAGATTTACACTACGGAATGGGGAACGAAGAAGAAGTCTACATTGAACAACAGGAAGGATTTCAGTTTTGAGACTTGAAGAAGAAGTCTACATTGAACAACCAGAAGAATTTCAGTTGTCAGAGAACGCAGATTATGTGTGTAAATTAAAGAAGGCCTTGTATGGTCTAAAATAGGATCCTAGAGCATGGTACTCTAGACTGGATAAATATCTACAGCAGGCAGGGTTTGGAAAAGATAGTGCAGACAACAACCTGTACATCAATGTAACTCAAGATAGTATTTTATTAATTGAAGTTTATGTTGATGATATTATTTTTGGAAGTACTGATGACATGTTAAGCCAAAAATTTGCAAAGGATATCCAGAATGAATTTGAAATGTCATTACTTGGAGAACTATCCTTCTTTTTGGGTCTTCAGATACGTCAAAACAACCAGGGAATTTTTATTTCTCAAACCAAGTATATAAGATAAATGCTAAAGAGGTTCGGAATGGAAGATTGCAAACCAGTTATCACTCCCATACAAACCAGTTGCAAGTTGAGAAAAGATGATTCAAAGTCTACAAATCAGAGGCAATACATGTCAATGATTGGTAGCCTACTATATGTGACAGCATCCAGACCAGAGATAATGCAGGCAGTTGGACAGGTGGCACGATTTCAAGCAGCACCTAAGGAGTCACATGTATTAGCAGTGAAGAGGATTTTCAAATATCTCAAAGGAATAGAAGAGTTTGGATTATGGTCTCCAAAAGGAAAGGATCTAACACTTATTGCCTACACAGATGCAGATTGAGCAGTTTACATTGATGACCGACGAAGAACCAATGGAGTAGTGTTCTACTTGGGTGAGTGTTTAGTATCATGGCTAAGAAAGAAACAATCATCAGTATCTTTATCTACAACCAAGGTAGATTATATTGCAGCAGCAACATGTTGTACACAGGTTCTATGGATGAAACAAACTCTGACAGATATATATGTTGAGTATTATGAGCCCATTCCAATCTATTGTAATAATACAAGCGCCATCGGTATTTCAAAGAACCCGGTGATGCACTCCAAGATGAAGCACATTCCAATCAAGTATCACTTTCTACAGGAACACGTTTCATAAAAGAACATCATAATTGAATATGTGGGAACAAAAGAATAAGTCATAGACATCTTTACAAAACCGCTTCCACAGGAAGCCTTCGAGTATCTTCGCTAGAGACTCAAAGTTATTTCTACTCCAAAATGAATGCTTTTGAATGCTTATCTTATATGTCTGAGATGTACACGAGGAAGCACCATAAAGTGGACAGTTCAGGTTTGGAGATCAGATGAGTCAGTTAGGGGGATCAAACCCGAATGGAAAGATACATTTTCCATTGATAACAAAGGGGGAGAGATTTATCAGATGCAAAGGATAGAGACATGGTTCCAAAGGGAGCGTTGGTCACAGAGATGCAGGCATGTTCCAAGGGGAGCATGAGTGATATGATTTCAGTGTTGCATCAGAGTGTTGCCATCAATGCCAAAGGGGGATATTGTTGATTAATTAGGTTGGTTTTCATTGATGTCAACCCTTGAAGAAAGTTCGGTAGAGAATTCTGGTAGCACAAAGGTTTGGGTAATGGACCCAAATTTGTTTGATGTATAATGGTATGAGTTTTGATATATTTGTAGGTAAGACTATTCTATATGGATAGTACATGTCATGATATTTCTAGTGGTATGTGGAACATCACATAACTCCTCACGGTTTGAGAATTATGGCCTTGCGAAGTTGGAGGACCCTCATATGTTGGCTTCAAGCCCTAAAAGGTCAAAGAAGTCAAAGTGCTTGCAAGAAAGAAATTATTTAAATAATAAAGTGAAATGACAAAGTCAAAGAGGATTATTTAAATAATAAAGTGAAGTGACAAAGTCAAAGATTATTATTTAAATAACAAAGTGAAGTGACAAAGTCAAAGAGGATTATTTAAATAATAAAGTAAAGTGACAAAGTCAAGGAGGATTATTTAAATAATAAAGTGAAGTGACAAAGTAAAGGAGGATTATTTAAATAATAAAGTAAATGGAGAACTTTCTAATTATGGAAAGTGGTTATAAGAAGGTTAACCCTAAAATGAGGAAAATGGGTTAAGTAGTCAAGTGGCTATTGGATATATGGACAAGTGGCAAATTGGGCAAAGTTGGACATAGGTGACTATGTGGACAAAGTGGTCTAGAAGATGCTTCTACGGAAGCTACACGAAAGTATAAATAAGAGGCAAGGCTATCTCATTTCAATCACACTTGAGCATATTGAATATCTACATGTGACTGAGGTAACCAAAGGATATCTAAGCTGAATTTCAGAGGGAAGGTGAAGTAAAGAAGGTCAAGATTCAAGGGAGGATAAATTCTTTTGATGATGCTTTCTAAGGTATGTTATTTACGGGTCATCTCACCATTTTCGCAATAACTATTGTTTCTAGAATGATTCAGACCGTGAAATTGGGAGGCCATTGAGAAAACATATCCAAGTAGTTGTGGTACAAATTTCATCTTGTGGGTCGTTGTATTTTTGGAGTTACACTCTGTGGAAAATAGGGTTTGTGGCTAGTCCTAAAACTAGTCTAAAACAAGTGTTTCGAGTAAAAACGTCATAACGTCTTCATAATAGATCCAAATATAGTAAGACCAAATGTGTTGGTTAGATTACAATCTTTAGTATTCTTTGTAAAAGTTTCAAATCCATACAACAAATATTTTGTGTGGGAAACGCTCTACAAGTTCGCTCTCTAGAATAAGTCTGAATTCAACAAGGTATGTCATTTTTGCTATAACTCCTTTTCTAAGAGGTTCCAAGTAGTGACACCTGGAGGAATTTCACAAAACACACTGAAGAACATTGTGGACTATTTGTGTATCTTTATTCATTACAAGTACATAGTTATGATTATTTCAGGTTAGGGTTGTTGACTAATCCAAAACTAGTCATGTGAGACTAAAGTAAAGTTTGATGAAAATGATAGTCTCTTGTTGTTAAAGTTAAGGAAGGTTTGCAGGTATGTGATCATATACACCAGGTCTATTACAGAGTTACAAATCAGATTTGGATGATGAAATTGATGAGGGATTTTGGTTGAGGTTGAGGTACAGGTTGGTGCATGGTTGATGCACTTGTTTATGGTACAGGTTGATTACATGTTGAGGTACAGGTTGATGCATGGTTCAGGTTATTGGTATAGGTTGTTTGGTGCATGTTGATTGGTACAGGTTTACAACAGTATATCTCACAATGATAGTGTGACAGTGGTTCCATCATTCTACTTTTATTTCAGGGTGGTTGGATGGGGCAAGGACAAGTGGTTGTAGCCACCTTCCGGTTTTAGTCAAAGAATATAGGGGGTTGTAGCCTCCTTCTAGTTGTAGCCAAAGAATTGGGGAGTTGGACCTTCCCTCGAGTTGTAGCCTAAAACTAGGGGATTGGAGCCTCCTTCCAGTTGTAGCTGGAAAACAAAAGAAGTTGGTGCTTCTAATGAATGTAATTCTTCAAGACATATAATAAAAAGCATTATGTGGTTTTCTCCTGCTTTGGGTTTCCATGTAAAAACATTGGTGTACTATGTATGTGTATGATTGTTCATTTGTTCATTATTTATTTACTCTGCAAATATTGGATGATAATGCTACATTGATATAACACTTGCATTATATGGTTAAAAAGGATTAGATTGCTCTATTATTGATTCGCCCCCCCCTCTCAGTAATCCAACATATTGTGGTGATGAGAGCTTAGGAATGTTCATCAATTGAATCTTAGGAGAGGACTGGAGAATTTCTTCAGCAAGCTTTTCAGCAGCAAGGATATTAACTTGGAGGCTAAGATTGGGTTTATCTTCTTGAACTTCTTCAAGGATTAAGATCTTTTCTAAGGGAGGGTACTTTGTTTCTTCAAGGAATTCAAATCTTTCCTCAGATTTATATGTACTCTCAGAATAGGGTGTGTAAAAGGATTTTGGTTCTACAAATTCCTCTTTCCTCGAGGTGGATTCTTCAAAAGGAGGTAAAAGAAACAGTTTTTCATATTCTAATTTTTTGAGAGATTTGGATTTTTTTAGGATATTCTCAAGATCTGAAACAACAAGCACATTTGGAGATTCTGGATGGGCTCTAGTCCCCTTTCTTTTTGGAGCTAGAGTGTCTAATGTGGAGTCACCAGGTGAAAATATATTGGAGTCAACTTGTGCCTAGTTATAGTTTCACCATCTACAACCAAATCTATAAAATTATGTCGTTCTACCCAGGGAAAATCTCATCATTTTCATCCCCGAAAATGGTGCCAAAATATGTTAGCGCTTAGAAGTTGTTCCTAGACTGCTTTAGGAAAAATCCTAGCACACATTGTTTCAAAATGTTCAATAGGGGTTTTAAGATGGTTAAATCCTTGCTTCATTTGAAAAAGGAATAACAATTAGATCTCTTAAGACCAATTACCTAAGTGTAGCAAGTCAGGTAAACAAAACTGATGACTAGAGGTTTAAGGTTTAAGTGATATGATAGAGAGAAAGGGAAAACCAAATACTGATAAATACACAAATAACAAATCTTGTCTTTAATGTGTTTATGCAGCAGAAGAGCAACCTTTATCTAGAATTCATTCTAAATAAGATCTAAGGAGAAAACATTCATGTGGTAAAGATTACTAAAACCAGTTAAAGAAACCTTCTCAGCACAAGAAGTATTCAGAGGAAAATGTGAGGATGATAAACAATGAGAAATAACATACTAACCACCAATTTCATTAGCAACTGAAATCTTTACACATGCAATATAGATCAAAACATTCTTTAACAATACAATATCAAGCCAAAACAGGGATTCATCCCTTTTTTCTTCTACATCATTTGATATATAGTGTTTTGAATTAGTTACATGTACTTAAGGTCGATCCTGACTATCAGGGACAACTCAAAACTAATCCCTTCAAAAACTCAAAATGAATTTATGCCTTTGACTATTGATATACAAAATAATATCAGTTTTACAAAAATCTCCTAGGATCAAGGCAACAGCCTTGCATAAAATACTTTTAGCTTGATTTGTTCTCCATTCAGATGATAGCACTGCAACATCCTCTTAATCCTTCCCGGATACATCTGATCTTCAAAAATCCATCTGAATCCAGCCTCTCACTACTAAATCCCAGTGCCCAATCTGCATATATCTTCATATCCCAATATAGATTTTATATCCATGAAAGGTGTATAGCTTCATGAAATGCTCCATAAGATGCTAGTGTAGGTACAACCTTCTTCTATTACAAAAATATGAAACTAGTCGAGTTAAGAATCAAAATCGGTTGCTACAGGTGTTCCTGTAGCAACCCCATTTTTCTGGGTGTGACTGTGGGAACTTCCTGTAGCGACCTTCCAAAAAACCAGTCCCACATGTTTTAAACTCCTTTCTTTGCCTGGGTTATAGATGGACATAGAAAAAAAGGAGCATGATACCTTAGACATACGGAACAAAAATATTTTTCCATCATCCATTACTTTTAATCTCAAAAATTGGATTTATCCTGGAGGTGGTATTTTTAAATTGATAGATTTCTATGCAAGATTGAAGAATATGCTTCTGCTAGCAATTCTAAGCTATCCTTTCTGGTCTTCTTAGATTTGGATTGGGTTTTCATTTGTTTAGGCTCATTACCTTCAGATCCAATCTTAGGGTTTGGGATTTTCATATCCTTCTTACCCTGTTTCCTGGTAGGAACTCTGTTTTTTTCCAGTGATGGTCTTTTTATTTATGATCAGACCACATTTCTTGAATTTATTCTTCTCAGGCTTAGTGACAGGGGTTTTCTTACTTATAGATTACTTTCCCATAGGTTTAATAGGATCTTCATTGATGATTATAACCTTCTCTGTGATAGCAGGTTTATTCATTGCTTTAGACTTCAACCTGAACTTATTTTGAGGCTTGGTGCCCCTCTTTCGCATTACAATTTTATATTGAGAAACATCTTCCTGAGAGGAGCTTGATCTGGGAGAAATGACCTTTGGGGGATGGTCTTTAGGTTGTACAGGCTTTGCCAATTTCTCTGTTGTCTCAGATTTTTTATCCTCTCCTAGTACCCTAGGTTTAACATGTCTTTGACTCCTTCTAGAGTAAGTCTTTTGTGCAAAAGGAAAAGGGTGCTTACCTCCACCTAGGATGTGAAAAGACCTTGCATCTACTTTCTAGCTAGTTGGAGGAACTTCCACAGGTTCATCTGGAGTCTTAACACAAGCTGCTCTCTTTCTCTTCTTTGAAGTGGTTGGTTGATTGGCACTAGATGAAGTTCCTTGTTCATGCTTAGCAACCTTCTCATGTGATTTTATAGCAGGAGGATGAAATTTCTTTTCAAAACCTGACTAGATTAAATATTGGTCCCAAGTCTTCTACAATTTCCTTAGCTCGGCCTTGACAATCACTTTGATCAAGCCCTGATGATAGATTCCCCAAGGAGGGGTTTTGGGGTTAGCTTGGACCTTCATAGCCATCTTGTTGAGATCCCTCGAGAAATAATAGGGAAGATTCATCCTTTTAATTCATGCCAGGTAAAGAATAAATCGTAAATGAAAGAGAAATACGATAGAGTAGCTCCCCTCACAAGTGATGAATATTTTAAGCATGAGCAAGGCTTCCATTTATTCATCAGCAATCCAATCCCTAGGAATGACTTTGGCCCAATTAGGGTCTCTGTGTTCGGGTTTCAGAAATTGGTTTACATCTCCTCCTGTAATCAATTTATTTTTAAACCATCTTTCGCCATCAATCGGGAGGTTGCAAGCAGTTGCTATGGAATCCTCTGTAACATGCATGACCAAGTTTGCAACTCGGGCCCATTTTCCATTGAAACTCTCAGCAAACGCCCTAGTTATAGCGTAATGGTGACCATCCATCTTAGTGCAAAAAAGATACCATCGTGCCCGATCGAAAATGTGGCAACTGTCTTCGTAAGCTTCCATGATCTCAAACCCTTCGGATTCTTTCCTATTCACATGTCCAACCTTTTCCATAAGCACAGCTACAACCAGAAGACTAGACTCTTGGCTACAAAGAAGGGATTTGTCTATTATGTGATGAGAATAATAGAGGATGTGTTTGTTGTGTGAGTGCCAATTCAAACCAACCAGTTGTTGTAGGTAACGAACAATGCATCAGTTTTGAAAATATGTTGTTTGAAAAACCTCATTCGTGTAACCCTCTGTACATCTGACGTGTAGAAAAGACAACCCATATTCGCATGCTATGGCTAACAACTGGTACTTGCTAACTACTTTGCATACACATGAAATATACAGTACAATCCACAACCTCCATGACTCTCCAAGGTACTTGAAACAATCACGACCAATGACATGTGGAAGTTCCTGTAGCACTCAGCCAGATTTGTCCCTTTTGCTTTCTTGGGATGAATAAACTTTAAATTGGCATCACACTAAGTTAAATAATCATAAAGAATAGATGTTGGCATGACTTATGGCTCAAATGAAAAGATTTGAAGCCGAGTGATGTCACCAAGTAATCATTTAAACATGTGTAGGATTCCTTTTGTCCCCTTCTCACAAAACTAACATTATTTTAATCCTTTTTAAGATAAGCTATATAACCTTTAACAAAATAATGCTAAAGATCTATAAATTATACTAAATTTGAAGTGACATGTAGGAATTAATAAGGAATAAAACAATGTAGAACAAAGTAGGTGTTAACAGATTCTATCATTATCTTCAGCCACTTCTTCGAAAGTTTCTTGTAAGTTATCATATTGCCCATCAAGCATTATATCAACAACTTCCATGAATTTTCGTTTTGAAAGAGACTATGTTTGAATGAAATATTGATCTGAAAATAGAAGGATGACTTGTTATGCTATGCAAGCACCCTCTACTTCATTAAAAATAAACTTTACAGGACCTTGCTTCATGTGTATAAGTATGCAAGATAAACTTATGTGTTAAGTTCATGCATCTTCTTGTAAATGTTTATGTGTGAGGAATTGTTCTTTTAGATGGTTAAATATGTACTTAAAACAAATACACAACAACACAACTTGCAGCAAATAAACCATCAAACCCACAACAATCACAACATGATAAAGGAGTTCACCCCCCTCCGGGCTACATCTCCTTGAGCCTCCATCAATGGACTTGGCTCTCTGGGATTAATTTATCAAAAGTTCTTTTACAAGCTACTGCTCAACTCCAATGGAAAAACATACTGCACCATTGATATCAGAACACAGAAAAACCCCAAAAATGACTAATAGAACTCTGAAAACGGATCATGGCTCATCCGGGCATGACCTCTTCTACAAGTGGCCATAAGCTTCCCTGAGCTTCTCTTTGGAAAAAACACCTGTAAAAGTCCTCAAAAGCCTCTGAAACTTGTCCCAATGTGTTCAGAGCATATCAATTAGCCAAAAATGATTATTCAATCACAGAAAACAAACATAGGCTCACCAAAC
>SNQJ01S0002116.1:309809-344901 GCA_010110895.2 Picea sitchensis | reverse complement strand
TCCCTTCTAATTCTCTGTTGAGTTAGGTTAACTCCTAGGGTTAACTTCTATTCTTCTGTTGAGTTATCTTTTACTCCTTTTATCCTTTTCCTTTCTCAAGTCAACTTAAAAATATAACTTTAGTCTAGTTGACCTTCCCCCTCGGTGTGAGACTATGACCTAGTGGGGGTTCCCAGGCCACTGAGTCTCCTCATCACCTCTCTAAGAGGTGGGGGACATTACACATTGCAGGGAAACCTTTCATGGAGATTCTACCATGTTACACCGGTGTCAATTGCAAACTGACAAATTTGACTTAGTCATTCCATATCATGCTAGAAAGGGCAATTTTAGAAAAGAACTACTCTCTTGTAGTGGGCACCAAAGTAAGCATGTTGACTCTTCTTGTCTATATTTGGAGGTGAAGCTCATGTGTCTTTGCTTTGTCCAGGTAATGTACAATTGTATGATGCCTCTCTTTGTGGGTATGAATGAAATATAAGATGCATTTTTTTCAAAGAAAAAATTAAGCTATATCAAGAATAACATACAAAGGTTGTGTAGACTATGAAGTTATAAACTAATATATATCCTATGTCATACCCACAAAGAATTATCTAAAATAATTTACTTGTATGTATATCTATCATCTACTATTAGCATATGTTGGGTTGTGGTCTAGAGGCAACTTGGGGTGTTTGTGGTGCCATATGTGGTGACAAGGTTAGCCTCTCCTTGTTAAAAGAGTTGGTAGATTGAGTATATCTTATGTATTCGAGCTTAGTGCAAGTGATTAATGTACTTTGAGTCGGCAAGGTACTGTCACCGTCTTCTAACATTAAATGTGATGGCAACATTAAATGTAGGTGAGGTAGTGAATTTATTCTGAGTAACCTCTAACAAACGGGTTCCGGATTTTTTTAAATATCTTTCTTTTTTACAGAAAATGGGGGAAATTTGTAATAATAAAACCTCCAAGATGAGAAACAATGCAAGTCATCATCCATCACAAAATATTTGAAGCTAGAAAAAGAAATGATTGGTATTCTGAGGCATGGAGAACAAAAATATTTGAACTAGCATGCATTCTTTCAACAACATGATTTAAAATATGATACTCAAATCTAAATTTTGTCGGAATCAATTTATCAAAAAGGTCTTATACCCCACATAGGCTCTACATGTGAAAACCCTTATTGTGTTTCTAGTTGTTCCACCTTGTTTTATCTCCATATTGTAAGTTTATAGTATCTTGTGGTTTCTGTAGGTTGGAAAAGTGAGCATGGAGTGGGCAGTGGAGGAAAGGACTAAAGTATTGGGCACTTTCCCTCCTACCACAAAACATAGATGAATCGATGGCTCTGAAGTTAACTTTTTTTCTTGTGGTTGGAAAACATGTTGTAAAATTTCAAATATTTTGGGTTTCCCTGCTGGTTATTAATTGGATGTAGGGAATCTTCTCTCTAGAAAACCTTTGTTTAAGGCCTATTTTTTAGGAGATCCAATCATTTGTAGTTGTTTTTAACCAAATTTATTTCCATCATGTTGTCAAGAAGAAAAATGAGGTGGAAGATAGGCATTCCAAGGCTTGTTTGTCATTGAATGCAGGTCAATGACATATCTGGGAGATTGAGGATGAGACAATCCTCAAATTATGATCATCCTTCCTTTCTATGGTTTCTCTCGTGAAGAGTTATGTTTTCTTAGGATCTGTTGTATATTTTTTTGGCATATTTTTTTAATCCCTTTAATGGGTATGTGATGGTTGTTATATGAATATTGTGCTCTCTTGTGAGCTCAGTTGATGGTTGATCTACTTTTAAACCATCTTTGGGACTTTTGGGGAGATTGTTTTTTTACCTATAGGGATATTTACTAAGGACTATATGGTGATGACTTTTGGGACTCTATTATGTTATGGTTTTTTGGGAGGGGTAATTCCAGTGGGATTACTCTATTTTATGAATTCGATGACCTTGATGAAATAATTTTTACATGCTACTCAGCATATGAAGAATGTATTTTTATTTTTATTAATGAAATTATGTTTTTTTTTTCTAGGGAGATAAAAAAGTATACTCATAATCTAATAAAGTTGATTGTTGAACTTCCAATGACATGACAATTTCAACATGTCTCAGAGCTTCCTTCTAGTGACAATTGACTTTTTAGCCGAATCATCTTTTTTAGAAATAAATGAAGCTTAACTATTCTTTTATTATGATTGATTTTCTCTAAAATGCTAATTTCACCCTTAGAAAAGGTCCATCGTATTTCTAGACCAAGAATTAGTCTAAAACAACTACACTTAGCAACTTGGCCCATAATGACAAAAATCAACCTCCATGAAGATAAATAATCAACAATAAATGCACTAGTATTATTCAGAAGTGACAGAGAAAAAATTGTATGCAAATATTCTACTGATCCAAGTCGATATTGGTGGCCACCCACCTTTTCCAACTAGCTCAAAAAAGTTTTCTGGCAATTTTGACAATTTACTATTTTTAGCAGTTTTAACTTCCGGGGCCATTTTGAGGGCCTAAATGAAGTTTCTTCGGGATAGAGCTTCTCAATGATAATCAAAGGAATGATAGAACCCCAAAAATGAATCTCCTCAATGATACCTTTCCAACGGGCTATCATACGCTTAAAACAAATATCGTATGCAAAACTTACAACCCCAGGAAGTTGATGTACGAACTTACCCAGACGGGGCCCACATGACTTTTGGCGCTTCATATCCTAGGGTTAGGTTTTTGGATGTCTAGGGTTTTTGGAATTTTTGTTTATTGTAAAAATGCCTTCAGAGCCTCATTGGAAATATCTTCTTGCAAATAAGCACATTGGTCACATCTCTTCTTAGAGATAAGCCGCCACCATTCCAGCGAGCTTGTTTCCGCTGCATTTTACAGTTTCAACTTATTTCCTTATTGAATAGAAAGCCAGTTTTATTGTATCTATGTTATTTTGTGTTAAGCACCTGTTAATAATCTATAGTCATTTCGTTCTTCTCATAAAATCCAAATCAGTGGTATCATAGGGGTCTACTCCTTATCATCTTAATGCATGTCCCCAATGAGGTCGGAATACAAAGAGTTAGGTCTCAAGCTTGTTTCTCTCGAGGACAAAATCTCTTGCATGCCCAAGAAACCTCTCATGGCAGGAGAAAAGAAAGATGACGGGACAGGAGATCCTTTCAAACTATTGATTGAGGAATCCCTCACGCAACAAAGGAATGAGATGATGGATAGTTTTGTGCAAATCATTCGGCGGTTACCAGCAGGTGACACATCTTTTTCGAGCGGAGATGGCGCCCCCTTCAAGGTACAAATAAATTTCGATATTCCTATATTTGAAGGTCAGATAGATGTAGATGTTGTAAACAACAGGTTGAACCTACTCGAAGGATATTTTTCTATCCATAACTTTTCGAATAGAGAAAAGATTAGTTGTGTGCTCTTCAAAGTCGTTCCCCATGTCAAAGATTGGTGGGAAACTTTATGTGAGCAAAAGGAAACAGAGGAACCCTCATTATTTACAGTCACGGCCACCTGGGAATCCTTCAGCGATGCTATTAAGGAACAATACTACCCTGTCAAAAGTTATGACGAATTGTATACCAAATGGACCACACTGCGGCAATAAAGAGACCAAGCAATGCCAAATTTCACAAATATCTTCCATACCTTGCGCACCAAGATGGGTATCAAAGATTCAAAGCGAAATCTGGTGCTCAAGTATCGTAGTGCTCTGCATAGATACATCTAGACCAAAATGGAATTTTTGGACATCTCATCCTTGGGCACGGCCTACTAATATGCAAACAAAATCAAGCAGAAGCTCAAACAAAATATGCGGCAATTTGGGCCTGGGAACCCCTCACAACAAAAGCAAGGAAAGGGTGGCCCCAACCCACAGAATAAAGGACAGAGAAAATATGGATAGTATCAGGACAACCAGTCCAAGCTGCAAGCAAAGAAGGACACCAGAAAGACAAAGAAAGATACCAAGAAGTGGTGTGACTTCCATAAGAGCCCTTGGCATAACATTGTTGACTATCGCTCAAAGAAGTCATTGGTGGCCGAAGTGAAAGCCTCTGAATCATATGTGGGTTCTGACTCTGAGCCAAAACCAGAAAGGGGAAGACGGATCATTGATGAGGAACCCAGTTCCACCATTTCTACCACCAAGCTCCAGCCTAGTGAACCAGACAAGACAGAAGAAGGAGAACACCTCTTCCATTCACAGATGTGGGTAAAAAGCACCCTGTTGCACTTCATCATTGATAGCGATAGCCAGAAGAACCTCATCTCAGTAGAGGTCATAAAGTGGCTAGCCCTGCCAACAATGTCGCACCCACAACCCTACACCATTGGATGGCTTCGCCAAGGAAGCGATCTTTGCGTCAACCAACAGTGTCAACTGGCGTACGACATCAAGCCCTTCAAAGATGAGGTATTGTGTGATGTTGCTCCTCTCGAAGTTTGTGATGTTCTATTGGGCCAACCTTATTTATGGAAACATCATGTTGTATATGATTCTATGCCTTGTAGTGTTATTATTACTTTGAATAGGAAATTGTACAGGATACTCGAGGCAGTCCCACCTAGTGTTATTTCCTTGATCTCTGCTAAGCAATGCAAGAAGGTCATCTCTCAGACGGGGAAGTTTGTCTTCTTCATGATTCGCTCTCAGAATAAGTGAAAGATCACAGCCATATCTAGGGTCTTTGCGGCCGACCTCTCCACACAGTAGAAGCAAGTAGATAAGGTCATAGAAGAATAATCAAATATCTTCTCCTCACCTACCAGGGTATCTCTGCACTGTCAAGTCAAGCACCCAATCGATCTGACCCCTGACGCATCATTGCCCAATAGGCCAGTCTATCATCGCTCTCTGTTAGAGAATGAGGAGATCAAGTGACAGATCCAAGAACTACTCTACAAGGGGCACATCCGTCCCAGCTCATCACTTTGCGGGAGCCCAATCGTGCTGGTATAGAAGAAAGATGGAACCTAGCGACTCTGCATTGATTACCGGGCTCTGAATAAAATCACAGTCAAAAACCGATACCCTATTCCCCAAATCGATGACCTCCTTGATCAACTCACGAGGACAAATACTTCAGTAAGATTGATCCGAAGTTTGGCTACCACCAGGTCCCGATAGAATAGACATATGTATGGAAAACCGCCTTCAAGTCAAAGGAAGGCCTTTTTGAATGGTTGGTCATGCCCTTTGGTTTGAAAAATCCTCCAGCCACTTTCATGAGGATGATGGATGATATCCTGCGACCATTCACCAATAATTTTGTAGTGGTGTATATGGATGACATTCTCATTTATAGCAAGACTTGGGTCGAACACTTGCAGCATATTCAGCAGGTTCTACACACCATGCGGCAGTACAAGCTATATGCCAATTTGGAAAAATACTCCTTCGACATGGACAGGGTCCATTACCTGGGCTACATCGTTGATCAGCATGGTGTACATGTGGATCTAGCCAAGATCCAAGTCATCCGTGACTGGCCAGCCCCAACCACACTCACTGAGCTTCGAAGCTTCTTGGGCCTTGCCAATTTCTACCATAGTTTCGTGTTGGGATTCTCCCATATTGCATGGGCCCTCAGCCAAATAACCAAGGGTGGTGGTAAGGAGAAATTTGCGTGGGTCCAGTCCCAACAACAAGTGTTCGATGATTTGAAGCAACGCTTGTGCTCAACCCCAATACTTTCACTACCAGACCTGCAAAATCCCTTTGAGATCAAGACAGATGCTTCAGACTCTGCGGTGGGCGTCATTCTCACTCAGCACGTCCACCCTGTGGCCTATCATAGTGAGACACTATAAGATGTTGTCAGTAAGTACCCTAGTTACGAAAAAGAAATGTACTCCATTGTTCAAGCCTGCCGCCAGTGGAGACATTACATTATTGGGAAGGATACAATCATCCACACTGATCATAAGCCACTGCAGTTCATGCAGACACAAGGAAAATTGCAGAATGGTCTCCATCAAAAGTGGTCCACATACTTGCAGCAATTCCACCTCAACATCAAGTATAAAACAGGAAACATCAATCGCATCGATGATTGCCTCAGTAGACCACCAGTCGCGGCACTCACCACGGTGCTAGACTCTTGCGTCCATGAGATGTCTGGATGGCCACAACTCTATGAGACAGATCCGGACTTTGCCACCACCTACCAAATGTTGGGTGCAAACGCAGTTGTCGATAATTTCCATCTTCGGGATGGGTTGTTGTGTCGTATGGGCCATATATTTTTTTCCATCAAGCGAGCGAGCGAATTTGATCTAGGAATCCCACTACAGTCGAGTGGTAGGACACTTTGGTGTCGAAAATATAGTGGTGATGCTACAGAAACATTTCTACTGGCCAAAACTTCAACACGAGGTCAGCAAGTATATCAAGTCCTACACTCCCTACGTTATTTCCAAACCGACCACTAAGAAACAGGGCCTGTACACCCCTCTTCCTACTCCTGACAGACCATGGGAATCCATCTCAATGGACTACATGTCGGGCCTCCCGTCCACCAAGCGGGGAAATGATTTTGTTTTTGTGGTTGTTGATTGCTTTTCTAAGATGGTGATTTTGGTCACCTGCAAGAAGAACATCATAGCAGAGGCCACTGACAAGCTCTTCTTTGAATGAGTCTGGGTACATTTTGGAATCCCACAAACCATTGTCTCAGATCATGACATTTGATTTCTCAGCACATTCTGGTCAAGCCTCTGGTCACTGCTGGACACCTTTGTTGGTTTACTATTTCCCTTCTCGAGGTTTCTGAGTTATTGACCCAGGATTCATGTCATTCGGGGTTCCAACAAAGCCTCTAAAACTACTGGCCCTCCTGGTAATCCAGAAGGTACTACGCAGTCTCACCCGAGATAGCTTTAAATGGGTGGTTGTAAGACTTAGGTATTTATAGCCTAGGATAGAGTAGGAGATAGGGGTTTCTTGATTAAAGTCAAGTACCATGAGTTGTAAGGTAAACTACTCATCCCTTGAAATCGCATACATATATTTCATAGTTTAATTCCAGCAGAGTATAAACATATTCATAACCATGTGCTAACTATTCATCGAACTTAACTGTCAACTGTTGAAAAAAAGAAGAGACATGCATACATTTAACATATTACACGAGTATTACCGTGGTTTACCCCCTCCTGGGCTACGTCCACAAAGATTTGGCTCTTGGCTCTTTTATTATGGTAGTTTTGCATTCCTGGCGCCACGCGTTTACAATTCCCCACAAAATTGAGTAAGATCTATATGAGGTGAACTAGATTGCACCAGGCTCCACAACCTGCGGTTTAATCCTCAGATCTACCTTCCCTCGTATCTTCTTTGCTCAACAGCTTACCAAATCAGTTCATACAACTAAAAACATTAAAGAACTACTAACAACTACTAGCAACCAACCCTATATGATACTTTTGTATCTATATTTATACATTTCGGGCTCTTCATCCTCTTACAGAATATTACCAAAACCCTAACCCTTCTTACGTTAGGTCTTTCTTCCATACACGTGATGTTCCTCCTCCAGTTGTCGCTTTCCTTTGTGCATGCTTTTTTTCATGCGCGCATGTTGTTCTTTTGCCAGTTGTTACTTCAGTTTTCTGCACCATTTCTTTCCCATGATCGTTCATCTTTCCCCTTCGTCCTGGTGCCAACAGGCCCCCACCACTGACATGTGACTCATCCCGAGTCACCTAATTTCTCCGTGCTTCCTCGGTCTCCTTGGTGATCATCTGGAACTGTTCCTGCAACTCTGTTGCTTTTGTTAGTGCCTGCATGGTTTTCTCCTTGATGGTGTCAACTGTTTGAGCTGCCACTTCCTCACTCATCAGTCCTACACATTCTAGCTAAGCCCGTGTTGTCTGTTTTCTGGCTTCTTTTGCCTGCGCAAGTACTCCTGCTACCCATTCCTGTAATGGTTCTATTTGAGCCTGACGCTCTTATTTCTGTGTTTGCGCAGTGATAAGTTCTACCCGTAACTTCTTCAACTCTTGCGTTCCCTTGACCTGTTCTGGAATTGGTATGGTCTTCTGTCACTGCTTGATTTCTTGGATCGTTGCATTGATCCTCTCCTCCTCCTTGTCCCAGTGTTGGACCTGTGGATCCTCTTCCATCCTTGTCCAAAGTTGCACTACTTTATCCAGCAAGTCGGTTGTTGTGTTGACCTGTTTTTCTAGCTCCTGCAGCTATATTGCTACTTCCTGCTTCCTTTGCTCCTTCAATGCTAGTGGGGTTGTCGGTCTAATCTGTCCGCGGAGAGTCTCGATCTCCTTCTGATACTGATCAATTGCCTGTGCAATCTGGTCGATCTTTTTTGTGGCTGGGAGTTCATTTCCTTGCGCAATAGTTGGAAGTTTCCCAAAAATGTCTTCCACTCTGCGTTCCAACTCATTTTTGCGTTCTTTCTCCTCCTTAGTTTCAGATTTGGCCTGTGCACAAATTGTTTCCAGTGCTTCCCGCTTTTTGATTGCTTGTTGTAGCTCTACTAAGTTTTTATGTGCTCGCGATTGTATCTCGTGATCGACGCTAACCTGTAGTTTGTATAATTCTCCCGATGGCATTCATGTCAAGACCAATTGGATATGATCCAAATCCTTCAGTGGTGTCTGTCCCACAATTTCATCCATTCGCGGCATGCTAGGCTTTATGTAGACCGTGGAATGTGTGTGTGGTATCGAAAGAATTGGGTCGCGTTCTTCTACCTCCACCCTTTCTATGGTCTGTGTGGTCGATGGCTCTATGCCTCTACTACTACTCATGATCTGGGCTTCCCCGAATTTCTTAAGGAGCTGTCCCATTTCTGTCAGTTCCTTCTATAGTTTATCCCTGTGGTGCGCGGCATGATCTAAATCCTCTGCCAGGCAATCTTGGACCATTCTAGCAATCATCTCTCCATCATCCTCCGTGATTGTATAGGCCAGTGGTGCTCGTTGTGCCTTCATTTTCTTGCGCGCACTTGCTTCCTGTACCATTGGTCTCTTAGTTCCCCCTGGTTCCTGTGTGATGGGGTTCGATGCGGTTTCATGTGCTCCCTCAACCGATTTCCTCTGTCCATTGGTCAGCTGGGTGGTTTTTGTCCTCCCCTTATGAGTCCCTGGCTACTCTGAGATGTCTTCCTGAGTCGACATAGTTTGGCCCGTTCTTCATTTCTTGGGTATTGGGATTTGTTGAGATTGTGTTTCCGCCTGTGCAACCCCTCCTTCTGTTGTTTGTCCCGGTACTTCCCTGAGTATGGTTGGAATCCTCCATTCATCAGGACATTCATTGATGACCATGTTGATATCTCCCTTGGTGACACAGTAGCACATCTATAGCCACTATTTATTTGGATCCTGCATTGGTTGTATCCACATGGCTTGTCGCCTAGCCCATAAATTGGCAATGCCCCTGTATCATGCGACAACCTCTGGTTTTATTCTCCATGCTCGGTTGATGGCTTCGTGTATCTCTCATAGGTAAGCTTTGAATACAATGTCATTCTCCTTCTTATGCTTGGCTAGTGGCGTGGATCTCAGGACGTGATATCTTGCTCCTCCTAGTTGTGGTGTGGTATAAAAGACAATGTGTTCTGGTTCTCGCCATCCCACGAAAGCTATGAGAGTGATCAGCCATGAGTAATGAAATTTCGTACCTGCGTCATGCGCATATTTGCAGTCTACTTGGAACAAGTTTGATAGGTATGGTGCCCAGCTCATGGAGGTGCCTTCTGCGCACTGAGCTGCAACGGCAATGACTCCTGCCAGTACTTCGTCTTTGCGGCATTTTGCAAGCTAAGATCTTTGCGCCCAATTGCATCGCGACATTGTTGATCTGTTTGATTATAATGCCTCTTGTTCCCCTGTCGGTGCCATATTTCTTCTTCATCTCTTCTGCCAATGTTTTTTCCTTGGACTTATCGTCCAGAATTAGCGGGGGATTCATACCCCCGGTGGTTAAGCTTGTTATCTATGCGATAAGTTCGATAGTTATGGGGATGAGTTTGTCCAGCCATACATCCCCTCCATGCGTAACTGCTAACAGTTTTTTGACACATATTGGCCTCTACCAAAGTGTGGTATCTTCACCAATCCTAGAATTCTTGTTTTGTCTAGTCCAGTTGCCCACTGGTGTGGTTGAGTGATGGTTAGTCCGAGTTGGTTCACAACTACTTTCTGCATAAAGACTTGTGGTGCAAGCTCTGGATATTTGGTTTTGCTTGCTACGTCATGGTTGGAATACTTGAGCTTCCCACATGACCTAATAGCTGCGGGTCCACGTACCCCCTCTGGTATGAAAGGTAGCACAATCTCTATAGCCGGTTTCTTTCGAGGTGAGCTCGGTATTTGAACTCAGTCCTCCTACTATGTTAGATGGCTCGAAGTTCCAACGACTTCTGGTTATTCTCCTCTCATCCACTCTGGCCACGCCCAGGTAGTTCCAGCGGTCTGCTCGCCTGGGTGACCTAAGTCGGGTGCTTGTGTTTCGTCTGGTTGCTCCTCTGCTCCCAGATGTTGTGTCATTCTGTTCACTTCCACGGTTGCTTCAGTATGTTCCAGTGGTATTTCCTGGTGGGTTTCTTCTTCCTTGTTCCGAGGCTCATGCACCACTGTTGGTGTATCCTGTTCCATGGCCTTTGTTTGGGGTTGTGGAATCTCCTCTATTATGGGTATGGATTCTACTAGGATTTCCTCTGGTGATAGGATTTTGTCAATATCGACGATCTCAGGTGGTTGCTACTCATTTTCTTCTAGTGTTCCTCATGACCTAGTCTAAACCCTGGTTGATCTAGCTGTCTGGCCTGGTTCTGTGAGCTTCGGTGCCATAATGGTGTCTGTCAAACGTTTGTTGAGTATGAATGGCTTTGGTGAGCTCTATGGTTTCACTCTGTTTGTTCTAACTATTGTTGCTAGTTTTTTGTTCTCCTTTCGCGAATAGACTAACTTCTTATGTGCTCGTGTGTTGTATGGGCTCGTCATGAAGCTTGTTAAGGATGCTTCCTCCATCATGCGATTAATGCACCATAACTGTGGGTTCAATGCATCCGATGTGGTTTCGTACTTTCCATTACGCCTCCTCTGTCGTCTCCATTTGGAACGTTTAATGTGACATCCCATCTGTCCTTGCCTTACTTTAATTCTGCTTCTTGCTATCTTGTCAGCCTACTTTTGTCGACTTTCCTTTTCCCGCTTGTTTCCTTTTTTGATATGGTTTTTATCGTTTCCCTCATTTTTTTTTTAACTGCAAGGTGGGTGGTCGACTGTCCTTGTATTGCTTCAGCCAGCTCCCATTGATCATTCCTCTGAGGTCTATGCCTACTAGATCTCTTAGTTGTACATCTCCTCCGTCTGTGACAGATTTTACCTCGTATGGTCCTAGCCAATGCATTCTGAGCTTTCCTGGGTGCTGCAACGATTTACTCTCGTAGAGCAATACTAGATCTCCTTCCTTGAATGTCTTCCTCTTGATGTGGTGGTTGTGCCAAGATTTGTCTCTTACTTTTCGTACTTGTTGGTGGAATCCTGCCAAGATTCGGTCTTCCTCCATCGATAGTAATTGATTCAGTCTTTCCTGTACTACGCCTCATTCTGTCATTTGTGTAATAGCTGCTACACTTAGACTGGGTATTAAGAATTCTAAGGGCACTACTGCTTCTTGAACATAGACTAGTTTAAATGGTGTGTGGTCAGTCAGCTTTTTGCATGTGGTTCTATATTCCCATAGTACTGTTGGTACCTTGAGATCCCAATCGTCCCTGTTGACGTTACATATCTTTGTCAAGGAGTTCTCTAGAATTTTGTTGAAGGCTTCTACCGTGCCATTTGCCTGTGGATGATACGATGTTCTTTTTGGTGATGAACTTCAAACTCCTCGAGCATCTCTCGGATGGTGTTTTTTATGAAGTGCGTTCCTCAATCGCTCATCAAAACTCTTGGGCACCCAAATCTAGTAATTACCTGTTCAAACAGAAAGTGTGCAAGTGTCTCTGTGCTGCAATCTTTTACTGGTGCGGTTTTCGCCCATCTTGTGAGGTATTATGTCATGGTGATAATATATCTCGCCCCTGTTCTTTTGGCTTGTGGGTTAATGGGTCCCATGAAGTCTATCGCCCATTTGTCGAATGCGTGAAGTGTCACTTGCGGTCGTAGTGGCATCTCGTCCCTTCTGTTGGGTTTGCCTACCCTTTGATAGACATCACATTGTTGACAGTATTCTTTCGAGTCTCTGTGGATCATTGGCCACCATAATCCTGCATGTAGTACCTTCTGCGCGGTAGCTTTTCCTACATAATGCCCTCCTGCTATACCCTCGTGGGCTTCTACTAAAATCCTTGGTCGTTTGTGGTCTAGTACGTATCTTTGTAAGATGATATCTGTGTCCATCTTGTATAAATGTCCTGCGATCAATTGGTAGTCGGTTGCACGGACTACCAGGTTTTTTTTCTACGCAGTGGTATATTCTTGCAGCACAGTTTCTATGCTCAAGTACTGGATGATCTCTATGAATTAATCGTCAACAATCTGTACTGAGAATAGTTGTGCATCTGGAAAGTTGTCTTCTAAGTTCGTTGGTTCCTCTCCATTTGTGACCCTTGATAGGTGGTCAGGTCCTACATTTAGTTTTCCTAGTTTAAATTTTACCTCAAAGTCGAATTCTTGAAATAGCAATAACCATCGACAAATTGTCCCCCCCAACACTGGCTTGTTGACTAGGTATTTCAGGGCTGAGTGATCTGTAAACATTTTAAAGTGTTTTCCCAATAGGTAATGTTTGTATTTCTGTAATGCATAAACCATAGTTAGGACTTCTCTTTCTGTCGTGTTATAATTATCTTCTGAATCTGATAATTTTCTTCTTGTGAACGCTATCGGGTGATCCAAGTCTCCTGCTCCTGGTTGTGCTAAGATAGCTCCAAGTGCTATCGTTGATCCATCTACATGTACATGGAATGTCTTCTCCCAATCTGGAAATACCAATATTGGTGCGGTGACCATATTTTCCTTCAGGGTATCCAGACCGTGTTGGCACTCGTCGTTCCATCCATTGGCGTTATAATCTGCGCGTAGCCTTTGATGAATTTCCTGTAATATCTTGTATGTCCTAGCGTTGCTCTTAGTTGGCAAACTATTTTTGGTGCTAGTAGGTTAACAATGACTGTGACTTTGGCCGTATCCACTAGCAAACCATGTTTACATACTATGTGTCCAAATAGTATCCCAAATGGTGTTCCAAATATGCATTTATTGATATTCAGTGATATTTGGCACTGTATGCATCGTTCTAACATCAATCGTAAAACTTCCACATGGGTTTTTAGTAAGCTATACACTGTCCAATCATCCAGGTATACTTCGAGGAATTGACATGGATGAATTCCTTAAATGTTGCAATGACCACTCTAGAAAATATCGCAGGTGCATTCTTCAATCCGAACGGCATGACTATATCCTGATAAGATCCCCATTATGTCGCGAACATGGTCTTCTATCTATCCTCCTGTGCTATCTTAATCTGATGATATCCTGAGAATCCATCAGTGAATGAGTAGGTTTCGTGGCCTCCTACATTATGGAGTACTTCATCTGTGAACGGTGTGGGCAATGGGTCATGTAGGCATGCATCATTCAACTTCCTCAAGTCGACACATATCCTGATCCCTCTTCCCTGTTTCTTGTCCTGTACTACCATTGGGCTTATCCATTCTGATTCTTGGACTGGTTCAATGATGTCGGCCTCGAGCATACTGTCGATTTCATCTTTAACTTTTTGTTTATATATGGGGTTCAATCTATATGGTCCTTGTTTAATGGGTCTCACATCAGGTCTGAGTGGTATCTTCATTTCTCCTAATTCTCCGGCTATGCCTTTCATCTTTGTAAAGGTTGTGGGAAAAAATTCATTGTATTCGCGCAACAATTCTATGATACTTTCTAGTGTATGTTTGTCCCAGTAATCTCCAATGCTGACCATTTTGGGTTGCTCGGTGGTCCCTATGTTAACCTTCTTTATCTTGATTGGCGCAGAGATGACCTCTGACTCTAAGGGTGGTCCTTCCACATCTCTCTCACCTTCGACTTCTTCGATCTGAATATCGCGCGGATCATCTTCATCCGGTGCTTCCTCCTGTACATGGTAGCATGACAATAGATCCTTGATTATCTGCTTATTCCGTTGTTGTACCTCTGTGACAGCTTCCACTTCCAGTTCTTCAATGAATATGATGTTTCTGATCTATTTCAGGGCCGTGTCTATGTTGGGGTTCTCATGCTCAAATGAGAAAGTGACTGTAAAGTTTTGTTGGAGTGTCACCCATGTCTTGGTTTCTTTACGTATTTCCTGGTTTGTATATCAATTCACCGGTATGCCCTCTAAAGTATGAATGAAGTGGTGTGACCATTCCTCCAATGGCGTCATTTTCCACAACGTTTTACACTCCTCCAAGTGTTTTGTTGGTGTGCCTAGTCCATCATATTTATGTTGTTTGTTACCTATTTGTTCTGTGTCAAACCTTATGTGCAGTAATCACTTACATTGGTACCAATCTGTGATAGTTTCTTTGTGTGCACCCGACCATCTTGCGGGTGTATCCTTTAGTGCTAAATCCAGTGCTAGTAATCTCTGGTTTTATAATACTTCATTTTAATATTGTGTCAAGAAAGTTTCCAAATCATTTAGCCCATGAAAACTAGGTGGTTCTCTGATTTTTGTGCCAATCCACCTTATTGCGCGGTCTATTCTGGCACACCTTCCCGTGGATACTTCGTGTAGTCTTTGCTGCCAATTTTCTAATCTAGTGTCTGAGTTTGTTTATATGAAGTAATGCTCCACCAACTGAGTACCCCATCTGCAGTTGAGTTTATGTAACTCGCATCATGCGTAGTTGTTCTGTACAACTGGCATATCTCTTCTAAATCCAGACAAGTGGGTTCTACGAACCTCTCACTTTCTGATGGGTCGAGTGGGGCTATGACCCTGTAGTCCCCCGACTCAAATGACATTTTTCTAGTTTTTAAGTCAATTATGTCCTGGTTGTCGAACGCCCAATCCAGACCAAGGAGCGTCGGGTAAGGTGTTATGTCGTCTACTATTTTGATGACTTCAAAGTCTGCCTTAGTGCGCACACCATCCAAATCTACCGTCACTCCTTTCAGTCTACCTATTGGTAGGACTCTATGTTGATTTGCTAGCTTTAATTGAACAGTTGAGTATCCCAATGTAGGTTCTCCCATGAATTTCCATGTAGCTTTTGGTAGTACATTCACTTCGGATCCTAGATCTAGTATAACATCTCCCATATTGAAATCCCCAATGTTAGCATTTAGTCTAAATTCCCTACTTGTTCTTCTTCTTATATGTAGGTGGTTGACAGTTTTCAATTATGGATTCTGTTCTGTCTCGCTGCTACATTTTTCTAGGATGTTTTGCAATATTTTGACAGATGAAGGATCACTTAACATTTTGATGTATGATTGCAAAATGTCTTTGATAGTAATTACTTGTTCCTTGGGTTGTATTCTGTTGGTATGGTCCAGTGATGGCGGCATTTCATATTCCAGAGCTTCCTTGCTCTATTGTGTAGTCGACGCAATGTTCTCCTTCTGGAATTCTTGTCGGGCTTCTGTAAAGATCTCCTTCTCCTTATGCGTGTTGAACTGCTTCTTGGGGTCAGTGTTCTTCTTTGCCCATTGTTTCTACGCTGGTTCCTGTCGAACTGTGTCATTTCCTGTTTTCGTTCCTCCTCGAGTGACAATGTTGATGTTCCATCTGTCATCCCTTGCTTTAGCTAAAGTCCACTGAACATTATGGTTATTTGGATTCCTTTTTTCCTGGATCTTTACAAGTAATGTCATACATTCCTTCGTATCGTGGTCCGATACGCGACAATACATACAAGTCGTTGGTGGCAATGGGCACTCATGTGCATAATGTCCTGGTTGTTGGCAATTGTGACATGTGATTGGTCCTCTACCATGTCTGAAACCTCCTTCGACTTGTCCTACTCCTCTATATCCTGTGTGATCTCCTCGTGGTGCATTATACTATGCTGCCTGATTATACTGTGTGGTATTGTACTGGGGTTGTGTCGGGTTGTACTGTGGTTGTGTGTTATTGTGCGGTTGCGACGCAGTATTATACTGCTGTTGCACGGTGTTGTATGGGGTTGGGGCTTGAGTGAACTATGGTGTTGCTTGCCCAGTCATCATTTATGCATGTACCCTGTATGCGTCTGATGTTCTTTCCCGCATCAGCTCCATAGTTCTACAATCTTTTTCGTCATGGCCGATTGACTTGCAAAAGGTGCAATATGAGCTCTTTAAGACTGTATGGTATTTTTGCATCATCATGCAGTGGTAAGGGTCGTGACTCAGCTTCTTTCATATTTTGCACCATAATCCTCCCTGTGGTAGTGGGTTTGGCATCCCTGTCATCATATACTGTGTGAATGTTGGGCATTCATTCTTATGGTGTCCTTTCGTCGTGCAGGTAGTGCACCAAATGGCTTCTCGTTTGTCCTTATTCTTATTCTAGTTCAGTTGAAATGTTAAGTTCTTCATATCCTCCTTCAGTTCTTCGATAGTCGGGTTTGTCTGCTAGTACTAATTCTCTTCTAATTGCAAGGCTACCAGCAGAGCCTTTGCTTGCGTCTAAAACTTTTGTTGTTGTAATGGATATTTTAAGTGTGGGAGTAGTGAGTTGACAAACAGGTGTCGATGTTGCATATCAGTCATAAGGTATTTTAACTTTCCTTTTAATCGCTTGAATCTTTGATCAATCTCCCATACCGACTCTCCTAGTTTCTGTCTTATTTCAATCATCTCATTCATGTATTGATCTTCTGAGCTCGGCTTCTGGAACTCATTTATCAATAGTTTCTTAATGTTGGCCAGTGTCCTTGTCGTTCCGGGAACACTGTTTGCATCTAGACTCATGTACCAATCTAGTGCTCAGTCTCTTAGCGTGATCACTAGCTGTGCGAGTTTGGTGTCTTCATCAGTGATATGCTTTGCTTCCTAGATCTTTGCGCAAATGAACAAATGCTTCTCAGGGTCTTTTGTTGCTTCTCCTTGAAACTCTGGTAATCTGATAGTATGATCGTGTCCTGTCATTCCAAATACTGAGCTACTCCCTCCTCTGCGTGGTGTAGATACTTGACTAAGGTTGCCTGAACTGGATCCTCCAATTGTTGTTCCTTGTGTAGATGTACTTCCTGTTGTCGGACTTCCTCCGAACTTTGGTTGTCTAAACGGTGGTGTTCTCTTTGGTGTATTGGTTGCACATGGGTTTATGGGTTCCACACTGACATTAATCTAAAAGGGATGGATGCCTTCTCCTCCTGTTCTTGGGCCTCTTGTTTTCCTCTCGTACGTGGCGCGCAGGATTTCCTCAATCTGCTCCACGGCCCGAAGATCCTCTACCTCTTCCTCATCGTTTGCCAAGCCCTCCCTCTCGGCTACGGCTCTCTTCTTGGTATTCAGCTTATTGCTACGCGTCGTTCCTGATGACACCAAGATCCACCGAAGTTGGTCTTCATCCATCAAGATTGGGTCCAAGGGTTCCTCCCCTTTCTTCTCTTTATCCTGCCCTCCTTCCATTCCTCCTCTCTTTGTCAGTGCTTCCCCCCTTCCCCCATGCACGCAGGGAAGTCTAGCTGTCTGATTTCATTGTCATTACACCTTTGTTATATAGCAATATCTTGATAGAAGTATACAGTGATCCAATGTACCTTCCTCTTGGTCCTCGTAGGAACTCTTGCTCGGCTGCACTGTATGACTTTGTTGTGTCTACCACAAATTCTGTGATAAAGCCTGCTACAATACTGTCGAGCCAAAAGTCAACTGCACGAGTGAATTTGTTGTTCACCTGCTGCAGCTGTTGGATCTGTACTAGAGTCTAATCTAGCTGTCAAATCCAGTTCGTCACGTGGTTATCCTTTAACCTTAAGATCCACTCCTGTAGTAGATGCAGAAAATCACAGAAAAAGACTTCGTGTAAATCTGTTAATACGTATTTATCAAGGTATTTACGTTGTGTGATCTTGGGGTTTCTATTGTCTTTCTGTGCAAACTCTAGCTCTTTAGTTCTCAACCAGCCCTCGATTTCTTCTCTCATGGGGTTCCAAGGTCTTAGCATTGCCTTCTAACGGCTCATTGCCCTTCTGTTCTACTCCTTCGATTCTTATTCGTTCTATCTCATCTACTTAGTCCTCTCTTGTTCCTCTTAACACGGTAACAAAACCATTTGTTGGTTTACTATTTCCCTTCTTGGGTTGTCTGATTTATTGACCCAGGGTTCATGTCATTCGGGGTTCCAACAAAGCCTCTAAAACTACTAGCCCTCCTGGTAATCCAAAAGGCAACACAGCACCCGGAAGGTACTACACAGTCTCACCTGAGATAGCTTTAAATGGGTGGTTGTAAGACTCAGGTGTTTACAGCCTAGGACAGAGTAGGGGATAGGGGTTTCTTGATTAAAGCCATGTACCATGAGTTGTAAGGTAAACTACTCATCCCTTGAAATCGCATACATATATTTCATAGTTTAATTCCAGCAGAGTATAAACAAATTCATAACCATGTGCTAACTATTCATCGAACTTAACCTTTAACTGCTGAAAGAAAGAAGAGACATGCATACATTTAACATATTACATGAGTATTACCGTGGTTCACCCCCTCTTGGGATACGACCACAAAGATTTGGCTCTTGGCTCTTTTATTATGGCAGTTCTGCATTCCTGGCGCCACGCGCTTACAATTCCTCACAAAATTGGGTAAGATCTATATGAGGCGAACTAGATCACACCAGGCTCCACAACCTACGATTTAATCCTTGGATCTACCTTCCCTCGTATCTTCTTTGCTCAACAGCTTACAAAATCGGTTCATACAGCTAAAAACATTAAATAACTACTAACAACTACTAGCAACCAACCCTATATGATACTTTCGTATCTATATTTATACATTTCAAGCTCTCTTCAGCCTTTTACAGAATATTACCAAAACCCTAAACCTTCTTACGTTAGGTCTTTCTCCCATACGCATGTTGTTCCTCCTCCAGCTGTCGCTTTCCTTTGTGCACGCTTTTTTTCATGCACGCGTGCTGTTCTTTTACCAGTTGTTACTTCAGTTTTCTGCACGCTTTCTTTCCCATGATCGTTCTTCTCTCCCCTTCAGCCTGGTGCCAACAACCTTCCACCCCCAAAAAGATGGCCAAACCGAGGTCGTAAATCGAATGATTGTGCATATCCTTCGCATGTATAATTCAAATCACCCTCGCACATGGGATGAGATCCTTCCCTATGTTGAATATAGCTACAACCGAGCCCTTCATATCTCAACCGACCACAACCCCTTTCAGGTGGGGTTGGGATTCCAACCATTGGGTCCCCTAGATGTTGCACTTCCCCTTGTAGTCACCTCGATCGACTCATCTCCTGCTCCAACTAAAGCTGACAAAGCCACCTAGTTCATTGAGCGGATCCAGCACATCTGCCAACAGGTTTAGGATATCCTACAGAATTCCAATGACAAGTACAAGCAGCGCCATGATCAACATTGGGTGCCACATAAGTTTCAGGTGGGTGACAAAGTTTAGTTGCACTTGCAGAAAGAACGCCTTACAGGACCCTATCGGAAGCTTCCCTCACTTCATTATGGGTCATACACCATCACCAAGGTTGTGGGGGATAATGCTTTTGAGCTCAACATTCCTCCTTTCCTTGGCCTGCACCCAGTGTTCAATGTGGATCTCCTTCACCCTTATCTCCCACCATTATTGGACACCTCAAATGTAGCAGAACAGCTAAAACCAACAGAGCTCAACCTCGACTGCATACAACAGGCATCTAGTGATCAAATTGTGGACACACAGAACAAGGGCACTCGACAACAAAGGATCCATCTTTATCGAGTCGTCAAAGCAGGGCAGCTCCTGCACCAAGGCAAGTGGCTCACTCGGTGCCAAATTCAGCAGAAATTTCCTCATCTGATGGGGGAACTCAATGTAATGGAGATCGTTGCTTCCTAAGGAGGGAGGATTGATCCAGGTGGATATCGGTGGGCACCCACCTTTTCCAACTGGCTCAAAATAGTTTTCTAGCAATTTTGGCAATTTACTATTTTTAGTAGTTTTAACTTACGAAGCCATTTAGAGGGCCTAAATGAAGGTTTTTTGGAATCAAGCTTCTCGATGATAGCCAAAGGAAATATTGAGCCCCCATAATGAATATCCTTGATGATACCCTTCCAACGGGCTATCATATGCCTAAAACGGAGATCGTATGCAAAAGTTACGACCCTGGGAAGTTGATGTACTAACTTACCCAAACGGTGCCCACATGACTTTTGGCTCTTCATCTCCTAGGGTTAGGTTTTTTGATGTCTATGGTTTTTTTCATTCATGTTCATTTTAAAAAGGCCTTCAGAGCCTCATTGGAAGGATCTTCTTGCGAATGAGCGCAACCGTCACATCTCTTCTCAGAGATAAGTCACCACCATTCCAGCAAGCTTGTTTCCACTGCATTTTACAGTTTCAGCTTATTTTCTTATTGAATAGAAAACCAGTTTCATTGTATCTGTTATTTTGTGTTAAGCACTTGTTAATAATCTATAGTCATTTCATTCTGCTCATAAAATCCGGATCATCTACCTCTCAAAGTTTTCATCATCAACTAGTTGCATGTTTTTTATTTTGCCTTTGGGCTCTTTGGGAACATGTATTCGCTTTCTAGCTAACTAAATCTTCTCCAATGAACCATGTCTTGTACAGGACCAACCTAAGATCTTCTATAATGTGTCATAGGCCCTCCACTAGGATTGAGAGACACTTCATTGGCTTCCTAGTCATCCAAGTAGTTTGGGTGGTTCTTCTCAATTCCAACATAATATGGTACGCCTTTTTTTGGAAGTTGCACTGCAAAACATGATCTAAGGTTGAGGGTTGCACCTCATAACATGGAATTCCTTCAACTAGGGTGTTGGGTCTGAGGGTTAATTCTTATGCAAAAATTGCATTGGACCTTCACCTGGCCTCATCCCTTTTTGAAAGATGCTATTAGGGTGGGAAAAACTGAAGCAAGAATAGAACCCTAGTTTATTGATTCGTACTTTCTTGACCTCACCAATGAGCCAAGCCTCCATTGGCATGACAAGCCTTTTCACTAGGTTTGATGGATTTCTTTTTCCCGAGCATCGTTTCATGGTCATATTATTTTTCCTACTGTATAACATTGTTGTTCATGACATTTTCACATAAAGATTTACTTTTTGCAATCAATACAAGTCCCATACCAAAACTTGTTATTTTATGCATTCAACGTAAACTTCCCCAAAACATTTTTTTCAAGGTTATGACCTTCAAGTTGATAATCATGAATATCAAATAAAGTCCAGATGCATGAAATATACACTCTCGAAAATAAGCTATATTTTAGATGAATTCTAGTAAGTTTCATTCTGATTTACATCTAGAAAATGCAAGGAACTAGGCCTTGCTTAAAAATCATATTGATGCAGGGCCCAATGTGCATAGATTATTAACAATATCCATATTATTTAAATTTTCTCAGGTTAAAGTTTGACATTGACATCTTAGGATGCAATCTTTTCTAATAAAATTACAACACTCGGGAGAGATTTGGATACTATTGAAAGGGGATTCACTAGTGAATCCCCTTTCAGAAACATGCCCTGATGGGATTCACTAGTAATATAAACCCTGCCCTATTTACATATCTGGCCACTGTGTTAAATTTCATTGAGGTAGCCCCCTCTAGTTGGAAAGGCCAGTTTCCAGCCTAAAGTCTGGTTTGAAAATGTTACCTTGGGAATTTTCCCTCACAGCCACAAAAATTACCAAGTGATAACAGAAGTGATTCTAAGGCAGTGCCAAATTTGGAGAATGTAAAGCAAACTACGTAGCATGAAGCACCCAATAGCGCAACTTTTCAATGAAGATTCCCCTGAAACAAGACTCATTGTTGATATTGAAAGTATTTCCAACATCTCTTGGCAGACATGCAGTACCAAAGAATGTGTTTCGTTATCTCTAGACAACCACAAACTAAGAAAAGAGCATCAATGAGCTTGCTCATAGCCAGATGAGCTATAGACGGTAGCCCCTAGTAAATAATGAGCCACGTAAAGACTTGTATTGTGTAGTTGAGGGGAAGAGACCAAACACTGTGCAACCTAAAAATCCACCTATCTTCAATATTAGAGACATTCCATTGAGCATTTGAGATTTCAGAGTTGTTTATTCTAGCTCTAGGAGCCAAGCAGAAACACATAAAGAAAATTGTTGCAGATCAACTATGTCGAGGTTTGTATGGCCATGTAGATCAAGATGATGGAGGGACCTAGCAGTCCAAGTGTATCATTGCATAAATATACAAAAAACTGCAAATATACAAGCTTGTAGCAACTAGTTCCTAATTAGAAACATTTCACTCCAAAATCAAACCAAAAGAAACACATTAATCATACTTGTGACTTCGTTGAATATCTATGCAACTCTGAAATCCTAGTTCGCCTTTTGAGTAGTCTCCAACTTCTCTCCACCATGGATTTATCAGTCATGGCAACTTCTTATATACGCATTCCAGCTCCAATAATGCTCCAATTAACCCAAAACCCTCTCATAAGAGCTCCAATTCGCAATTAACAGTAAACCCCCTCCTCTGGTCGGATCTAGAATATAAAATCCCCAAACAAACCTCACGGACTCCAATATTTCTCAAGCCCACAAACTAAAACCCCACCTCAAGGGCTCCAATATTACTCAAGCCGACTACTAAAACCCCACTTCACGGGCTCCAATATTCCTTAGGCCCACCTCATGACCGGCTCCACAAATGCACCTCAAGCATGCAACTCAATCCCAAAGGAAACACAAATGCACCTCAGTCACAGAGGAAACACAAATGAACCTTAGTAATGCACCTCAGTCACAGAGGAAACACAAATTCACCTCATTCATGCACCTCAGTCACAGAGGAAACACAAATACAATGAAAAACACAGAGGAAACACTCCCATGGGCTACACCCTCCACCTACGAGTCAAAAACGGTTCAACTAGCATTGGCCCTCTACCATTTCAAAACCTAACCATGCACACCTTTGCACTGCACCACTCCCTACACACTCCCCTCTCACATAAATGATGTCCCGCCTCGCCAAATTACAACTGATCTCGACCATATTTTCCCACTCTGCACCAGTCACCATATTTTCCCACTCTGTGCCAGTCTGCATATTCATGAATTGCAATGATTTTTACAAACAATATCAAATGTATCGAATTATGGTTTATCAATATGCATGTGTCTCGTTGGTGTATAGTGAACGTGGCGTGGTACTTTGTGTCTGCGTGGCACAATAACGTATGTCTCCATGAGTGAACCTAGGTCATGTCTCCTTGCAATATGTTATGTACCACTAACCTAGGTCATGTCTCCCTGCAATATCATGTTATGTACCACTAGGCTAATTTGTTAGCCTATGTTTTGGTTAAAAAAAATTCTCAGCCTGTGTTTAATATTCTTACGTTGCAAGCAAGTCCCTCCCATTATGGAAGAATTAACAATTTATATTTGTAGTTGGTGTACAACACTCTTGAAATACCCCTTTGGCTAAGAGGTCGTGGGGGCATCTAATATTATGCCAAATTTACCTAGGACTTAATACACATGGCCCCAACCACATGAAAATAGTTGCTTGTATAAGTGAGATGTCTTGCAAGGGGTGAAACATGGTTTGATTAACATATCTTCATTCTAGACAACAAGGTGGGGAGGAAGAGGAATAAGTGAAAGAGGTTGCTCACTGTTCAGAATTTTTGGATGAAATTGCTAATACTAGGGTTAATTAATTTCATATCTTCTATTTAATATTATATACAACTTTCTAATATGCTTATTCCTAAGCACAAAGTTTATAGTTATGGTGAAAAAAGAACAATATCTTTAATGGTCTTTAGTCTATAGGAGTCTTTAGTCATTTTGATTTGTGTGAATAATATTTATTTAGTTGTGTTTTTTTTTTTTCTTGTAAGTAAAAAAGGCAGGTCCAGTTATATTAAAGTTGCAGAATTACAGAGTTCTGTTGGAATGCCAATTGTCCCGCCTGGAGAGGAAACCAAGACAGCTGGCCATTCCATTCCACTTTTTCCAAACACAAAATTTCAGGCTGCCATCCTGCTCAAAGGAAACTAGGATGCATGGCCACCATTAGATTAAGTTTGTTCTTTACTACGCTACTGACAACATTGCTATAATCTAACTAAGCTAGAGCTCTGGTTTGCAACAAAAGAAAAAAGTTTCTAACTATGAGCATGCGTAAAACCTTTTAACCGGTGTTCTCATCATCTTCTCTGTTCTTTCCTCGTCTGACTGGAATCGCGTAGACCTGTGCGCATGTAGGGCATTGGCATCTTGGGGATGTACTGGAGTAAGCGATGCAAATCATATCAAGGCGTTGGTTGATTCAGATTGCCCTGAAAATCTGGTCATCCACCATGCTGCGTGTGTCGAAAATTAATTCCAAGTGCTCCAGGTGAAGGAGTGGTGGTTGGTTCTGCAATTCTTGCAGAGTGGAGGAGAGGGGAGCTAACTTTTGTGTGTCGGTCTCATCCTTGCTTTCCTTTACGCTGCCACCCTAGTGCTCTTGCTGCTTGTTCTGTTGTGCCACTTCCTCAAGAGGTTCGCCGCTTGTAATATGGATGTTTTCTTCTATGTCGTCCTAGAATTCTTCCTCCACGTAGAAAGTTGTGAATTACTCAGTTGGAGCATATTCCCTGGGACATTGCATTGTTCTTGGAGCAGGGGGTATGGCATCCTTCCCGAAACAGGCGAGGGGATCCCAATTGTCCGAGACCGTGAAGAGGAGATGCTCTGGGTAATTCTGGCTGGATTCATCCGGAGCAATCTCCTCGACATACGCCATGGGAGTCATTCCAGTTCTCCTGGACTTCCTGGTTCTCCTTCTGCTAGCTATAGCCAATGTTTTTTCAAAATTCCTCTGTCGCTTCCTGCGTGAGTCGAATGCATACCATGACGTGCCTCTACGAGGCCGCTCCCTTGCTCTCGGCATGTGTAGAAGAAGAGCTATGGCCGAAATTCTAACTGAAAGGGTGTCTGTGTTCCTGCACTCTGAAGGTTCAGCCTTCGACTCTGCAAACTCCAAGTGCATCACAAATCCTCCAAGGCGGTTGATAAGGATGCAGGTGACATCTTTGGTCATTAAGGCTGTGTTCTTAATGCTCTAATCGACCATCCTCTTCACTCGCATGAGAGGCCTCGTCGTCTGGTATCGACTGCTTGGGTTCACTCCCATATTTAATGGTGAGGAGATGGGAGCCGGTGGCCAGCATTTATGGCATCACCCATCTCTAATCTGCATGTCCTTCCTTCTCTACGTGGCACCCCATCCGGGGGATTTAGTTGTGTTTTTTACCCGACAATCAAATTAGTCATTTATTTAGTCATTTTTATGTGTGTGACTAATTAATTTTTACTTGACAATCAAGTTAGTCATTTATTTAGTCATTTATACCTGTGTTGCAACAAAATAGTATAATTTAGTCATTTTTTGTTCTCGTGACTAAAATTTTTAGTCATGTAGTCATTTATTTGCCAATTTCTACTAGTGATGTCTTGATCGATTTATATTACAAAGTGATTTTATTTCGAGTAATTATCCCATTTCGTCTAAAATCCTCCCATGGTAAGCCTCGAATCATAATCATGTTGCCCTTCAAATTATGGACTCCCTTGACTATGGGCCTATCCCATTTAGATTAACCCCCTTTGGCTCCAAGATCAAGATCTTATAGGAATAATATTAGAAGAATGGAATAAGTGGGTTATAGGATCTCATGTCTATATATGGGAGCAACAACTAAAGGCTGTCAAAATTGCTCTTAAATATTGGGCAAAGAACGCATATACTCCTCCAGAAATTGAGAAAGCAAAACTCAAATCATAGATGGAATCACTTCATAATAGAATGGAGGATTAATCTATAACCAGTGAGCTCCAAAAGGAAGAAAGTGTGGTCTTTCAAAAGTTTCATAAAGCTCTTAAATTTGAGGAGGAAATGTGGAGGCTTAAATCTTGCAGTTTATGGTTAAACTTGGGGGATAGAAACACCTCATTTTTTCACAAGCAAGCTAAAGTTGGGAAACTCAAGAATAATGTTAAAGGAATCACCTTGGGGTATGGGACTACCACAAGTAGATTTTTTTGAAATAAAGGAGGCAACAAGGACTCATTATGAGGAATTGTATTTAGAAAATGAAGGGGTTGACTCGACATTCATGGTGTCTACGTTGCAAAATATTCCCTCGATTATTTCCTCTGACAAGAATACATAGTTGATGAAAGAAAACAATGAAAATGAAATTTACAGTGTAATTTTGGGTTTGGCTCCTGACAAAGCTCCTAGCCCAGATGTATTTACAATCCACTTCTACAAAGCCTACTGGAATATCATCAAAACTGATATGTTGCAGTTTGTGCAAAAATCTTGCAAAATCAAAGGTAGTACAAACTCATTCTTTCTTGCTCTTATACTAAAATATGTCAACCCCTCTTCCTTCTCCATGTTTTTTCCAATATCTCTATGCGATGATTCCTACAAATATTAACAAATATCATGGCCAACAAGTTTAAAAAACTCCCTCCTAAAATAATTTCCAACAATCAAGGAGGGTTCATGCAAAAGTGTCAAATCATGGACAATATTATAATGGTCCAGGAAGCTATTCATTCCAACGGAGAAAACAAAGATAAAGGTATGATCATTAAAATTGACATGGCCAATGTTTTTGACAGGGAAAGGAATTATTCCCTCTCTGATGCCCTTTTCAAATTTGGTTTTTGTCCTCCCTTTATTCGATGGGTCTCCTCTTGCATCTACAAGCCATGAATTGTCCATTTGGCAAATGGGAGACCCGCTACCTTTTTCAGATATAGTAGGGGGATATAATAATATTCCACCTCCCCCCTTTGCTTTACATTATCATGGTTGAATCTCTAAATAGGAAATTGGAGCCAGAGAGGCGCTCAAACAATATTCTAAGAATTAAATTGGTAAGGGGAGTTAAAAGTATGAATCATTATTAGTTTGTTGATGATACACTTATCCTGGTTGGAACCTCTTCTACCATGGATGAAATATTTAAAAGGGTTTTAGACCAATTCACAAATGTGTCTGGGGGGGAAATTAACAATAACAAAATTCAAATATATTATTGGAATACAAGGCTACATATTCTTCAAGTTATCTCCATAATTCTTATGTTCCCTCATCAGGAATCATGGGCTTCTTTCAAGTAACTTGGAATGCCTATTTTTTTTACCAATCCATCAACACAATCTTGGTAGAGTGTTGTTGGTAAAATCAAATCCAAGTTCCAAAAATGGGGATTTTAATGGTTGAATCAAGCAGGTAGAGTGGTTCTCATTAATTTGGTCCTCTCAGACCTTCCCATCTTTCAGTACTTGGCCATGCTTGCTCCGATTGGAATAATGCAAGAAGTTGCATATGAAATTAAGAAAGGAGGAAAGTCAAACACAAAAAAGTTTCATCTAGTTAATTGGAAGATAGGCAAAGCTCCAAAACATTGTAGTGGTCTAGGAATTCAGGATCCTTCCTTAATGAATTTATCCTTGGGAGCTAAACTCATTTAGAGATTGATCTTGGGCAAGTTGGATCGGTGGAAGAAAGTTATTCATAAGAAATACTTCAATGGAGACCACATTTGATGCATCAACAATCCTTTGGACTCAAAAAAAAAGTTCATCAATATGGAAACTCATTAAAGAAATAGACCCCATAATTAAATCCAAGATCACTTAGATTCCAAGTAATGTAAATATGGATGGGCAGTGAGAATATAAATACATTGTTTGATATCTCATCCTGGTAAGAGAGATTGGGGCATTGGATGGGTTGGTGCATTAGTTCTCCTCCTTTGCATCTCCTTTCAATGGTCACTGCACTTTTCGACTCTTTAAAAGGTTGTGCACCTTGGGACATATCAATCCTTGAACATAGAGGTTGGAACTCCTCAAACTATAATGTAAAAAGTGGTTTCTTACATCAACTTCAAGCTCTATCCCTTCCTTGACGCTCAACAATCTAGAATAAGGTATGACACACTAATGGTATTCCCAAAATCAATATTTTTTTGTTGGATAATTGTTCAGGGGAAAATTTTGACCGCTGAAAATCTTCAGAAAATGAGGATTCAAGGTCCTTCATGATGTGCTCTTTATCACTATGATGAGGAAAATATCCATCATATTTTCTTTGGCTATGCTTTATGTAATCGGTTTTGATGGAATAAGTCACTGATTGAGAAAACTAGACTCTTGGAAAAACTATGTTTTCTCTTTGGAGTAAAATTTATAGGGGGACTTAAAAAAATAAACCAACTCTTAGAAGATTGTGAACAACTTTGCCAAAATTCCTCTATTGGAAAATCCGATTAGCCCATAACAGAGCCATCTTCAATCAAGAGTTGGACAATCCCAACATAGTAGATGCAATGGATAAAGTATTATTAGTGGAATACCTCAATTCTAAGATCAAACAAATCCAAGAGAGTCAATGTCTGGATGGGGATGAAAAATATTGGATCCAACAATTCCACCCTTCATCAAATAATTTTAGTCTATTCGCTAGTAAGCCCAATTCCAGCTCATCCTGACATCTTTGTCTGAGCGATTAAGAATTCCAACAATGGAAATCCTTTCATAAGTCCTACATACTATTTTTTTTTATGGAGCATCTAAAGGAAACCTAGGGGTGGAAGGTGTGGGGGGGTCATCATTGATCCTAAAGGAAAAATTGAAATGACTTATGCATGGGGTTTAGGGAATTCCACCAACAACTAAGACGAGGCATATGCCCTACTTCAAGGTCCACACATTTCTATTGATTCCATAATCCATTCTCTTATTGTAGTAGGAGACTCAAGCACAATTGTCAAATTGATGGCTTTGAAATATATTCTAACTAATAATAGATTAGCATCTATCCTCGCTCACTCTTAAAAGGAGGTGTGTGTCTTTCATTAGATTTCATTTTATTATATTTTGAGGGAACTCAACTCCTAAGTTGACTATCTCACAAATGGGCCTCCCATTTAAAAATAGGGGATCTAAGGATCAACATAAATTAAAGTTATCATGTCATTCCTTAACCATATAATCATGCACTTGAGTGCACATACCATTATATCAATCCAACATATGCCATGCCTCCCATGTCCCCAATCACGTAGTGAGGTGATTTATTTGACAAGACTGGTGCACCCCCTTCACATGCTTGAATTCATGGAGAGGCAAGTTATTGAATAATCAGTTGGAAGATATATTAGCTAAGGTGGGATAATGGAGAATCAAAAAGGAAATCAAAGAAGGGGAGATGGGAGCCTGGTTCAACTATCCATCAACCACCTGGAAAGAGACATAGTCATTCTCTATTCGATCTTTTGGAATTATGGTTTAGTGGTTACAATTTACAGGGAAGCCATGTGTGTATTGCAACTCTAGTTCCTGGACTCCTTCTGTGTATGGGGTTATCTAGAATTTATTCTCTCTCTCTCTGTCCAAACTTGGTTTCAGTCACTTTGGTCTTGTTGGTCCCAATCATAGTGAATATTTTTTTTCTAGTGATGTGGACTCCTTTCATGTATTTGGCCTTTTAGTTATGTCAAGTTCAAGCCTTGTTGGCTTTTTCTCCATCTAGAAACGTGAGATTTGTGAAGGCCTAGTGGTGTTTTGTGGATTTGTGGGGCTGCTACTTTGTTTTAGGTGTTCTCTAGGTGGAATTTAGCTTTGGATTGGTACCTTTGTCTATGTATTGTCTCTATGGATTACAAATAACTACAAGAAATTTAAAGAGTTCTTCAAAACGATGAAGAATATATATAGTGCAATAGGACTTCCCTCTTCTCAATAACCACAAATATTTATGAATATGAGAACCAGGCCATCTCCCAATTTGCCTAAATTCTAGGTACACTTGTGCAGTAGAAACAACAAATTGTAACACTGGAAGTTGAATGTAGTATGTTAAGAAATATGGTTGTTAACTTGAGCAAAGGAACTCATTCAAGGACCTCCAATCTAAGGATGTCTATCAACTCAACTCAAGGAGAATTCAAGGAAGAAGACATTGTTCATCAATTAATAGAGAATATGGAGCTTGGTTTGGAAGAGGCTATCAGTCACCATGTTTTTCACTAAGTTCAATGTTTTTCAAAGTTATCAAGATACTAGGTGTCTACTTTAGAATATATAGTTGTTAGAAGTTGTGGACATTTTGTCTGAAGACATGCGTAAGCTCTATTTTTTGCTTATAGGGAGAGGTCAATTTTGTTTAAAAACTTTGGACAACAGTAATATGTAATTATGTTTTTTAGCATAGCTATATCTTTATATAATACAATTTTCCCAGTTTATGTTTAAAAATAAAATAAAAATGCAATCCTTTATGAAAATATACAAGTTATTGATAAAGGAGAGGTTTGAAATTTGGCAATGGCATAGTTTTCCATAATGAAATTTTTGGCATTGTCATGAGGGAGTGGTTGAAAGAATACCATAAATATTGGGTGGATATAAATAGTGCTAGTAAACAAAGAGAATTACAATATCTACATAGAAGGTTTCAAAATGTACAATTTAGTGATAAATGGGCCCTTCATAGATTTTTTGAGACTATCGGACTGGGAGAAACCATATCAAGTGAAATATGTTCGAATTAGTCTTCTATGTACTTGGTCATGTTTCTAGTCCTTCACCTTATATATTTCATTATGTATCATCATTGAATTTTATAGGTTTTTGTGGTTTTGAACAGATTCAGTGAACAACAAGCTCAATAAGGAGGGCAAAGATTTAGACACAAAACAAAGACCATCTAATGTTGATGAAACTATATTTAAAAAATCCTTAATGATTTCTTAGAGGCTAAGAGGATTGTTGATGAGAAGAAGACACAAGGGTTGGACCCCGAGACACCACATCAAAAAGTTACAGAGGTAGTAAATAATATATGTTTGTAGTTCTTGATTTTGATATGCTTGCAGTGATTTATATTGATATGGTTTTAACTTGTTATCTTTCTATGAAGTAATCTTTTGGTACCATTGACCTACTATCATGTTCATTTGTGGAACATTGATAAACTTAATTGATCTTATCTTAGCTTATGTATAGGGACAATTAGGTACACAGAAATTGATAGTTACACATTCTTCCTGTTAAGCCAAGAGTTTTGCAATTAGAAGAAGGTTTGTAAGTTTATCAATACAATCTCATTTATTGTGCTAATATACTAGCTTAGTGTATGTCATTATTAAATATGGTTTTCTCTTATTGCATAAAGTTAATGACTAGAGTCATGAACCCACTGACAAAGAATTAAAGTACGCTTCCAAGAATGGTGGCAGATATGGAGCCCATGCCCAATGTAATTAATTGTTAATTATGTGTTTATTTTTTAACTTATAAATAGTTTGAGTTATTCAATCATTGATTGAAATATACTATATTCTTCTAGACTGATAACGACAAGAGTAGCATGAAGGGATCATAGAGTATTTAAAAACATTTAACCTACATGTCTTTTACTATATCTTTAAATGATAGCAATTTTTTATTTTTTGAACTTATGTTCATTTATTATGTTTCTACAGATTAAGGATGAGGAGGGAAGTGACAACAATTCAATCAATTTATGATGTCAAATTCATTTCATTTTTGTGTATGTGTACATGTTTCTCCATACAACGTTGTATAGAAAGTTGACATTTCCTAGGGGTGGTAGATTCCACTTGTTTACAAGCAAACAAATTACATGGTTATTTTACAATTTCATTTAAAATTTCATCATTGCATTTATATATACATTTTGTGAATGGAAACAATTATTTGAGAGCTCCTAGCCAAGCTTGAAACCAATTGGCGTAAGAAATGACATTCTACCTCTAATATCTTGATTTGTCGTGTCTATTGTAACAGTGTCTCCATTAAGACTGCATACCCATAGTTATGTATTTCCTCTTGAGCATGGATTCTACCTATAGCAGTGAAAATAGATGTCTTATTGTCTACTATGATACCCTCTTGCCTTCTTAAAATACAACAAATGTATGTGATCTCACATAAGGGACAAGAGCATGGTTTTCCATGAGATTTAATCTCCAATTATGCTCTTAAACGATCTAGGGTGGGACTGGTCTTGCCCTCAATAGATCTATACCACTCACTAGTTCTTTGTAAGAATTATATAATACCCATTCCAAACTACCGTCAGTGACTCTCAATTCCAGCATGAGTTGATGCTCTCATGGTCTCCAAATGCAGTGAATACCAAAGACAACTATGTTAATCTCCACCGTGATCCCACTTACATCAAATTTCTTGGTATTAACAAACTGAATAAGCTACTCCGCCATAACCCTCAAAGTGCATGAGTGTACTAGGATTATAATGGCCATTAAATCCCAACCTCGTGTCTTATATTTGAAATTCCACTTGTCTTTGATTGGAGATGGAATAATAAACTTTGGGTTAAACATTCATAACATGTTATGGAATAGGAGAGAACAAAACTCCCACTTTTGTTTTAAGAGCTCCTCCCTCTAGGCAAGTAACCTCATTGGCCAACTGATTAACTTGGTGATTCCGTGCTCTCAGCACATGGAAATACTCTATCTTATCAAATTGTGAAGCATATTTTTGAATGCTTAGGACAAGTCTTGCCAAATTTCCATCAGGCAAAGATGTGGGGTTGTGCATGAGTCTTATAATTATAGTCGAGTCTCCAATGACAATTAAATTCCCAATTCACCTTGAATCAAGAACATTCAACCCTTTATAAATTGCCAATTCCTCAACCTAATTATCAGTAGCTCGACCTAAACCCCATTCAAAGCTTATTTCTTATTTTCCATTGGGATATATAATCCCCCCCCCACACACACACACACACATACTTGCCACCCCTTGAATTTATGCATTTATAACAATTCCTGGCATAGAAATAGATATCAACCATATCCATCCTTAGTTGGGTGACACAACAATGAATTTGAATCTTTGTAGTTAGATACACGTTGTTGTCTTTGTTAGGTAGCTAGAGAGGTAGTGGAGGGCCCGAAGGGCCCATAGTTGTAATAGTAAAGGCCATTCAATGTAAGGTGGAATAGGTCCACTATAGTATTAAATAAGGCCCATTGTGGTAGTTAGATATAATAAATGTAAGAGGACTTCTTAGAAGGCTCTCCTTCTAGAAGATTCCTCCTCTAGAATGTTCTTAGGTGGTTGGTAGCACTATATAAAGGGGTTCAAGTAATGTAATGGGGAGTGAAGAGAAGTATTGTATTTGGAGTGGTAGCTCAATAGGAGGATGCCCCCTCAACAAGGAAAGTGAACAGGAGAGGATCCCTTCCATAATATGATCCATCTTATGGTGTTTCCCTACCTCAAGGGTTTTCTTATAATAAAGTGTGGTTTCCTCTATATTGTTTTGTGGATCTATTGTGATATTTTTGTATTCAGACTTTGGTACTTAACAATCGGTATCATTGCACTTTCCTTAACAGGCATAGTAGGCAAATATATATATTTTTTTTTTTGCAGATTTATTTTTTCGGAAAAAAAGAGGTTCGCAACATTCCAGATGATTTTTGTAGATTTCAGTACACAATTTGCATAAATTGAATGTAGATATGATTTCGTCTAAAAAAAAACACCCATCTTTTTTTTTAAATTGTTTGAAATGAAGTCTGGGAAGTAAAGTTATCGACATTTTAAAATATGTTATTTAGGGTTTTTTCGTGGACAACCGCACAATTTTTCTTATTTCTATAGCAATTGGGGCCGAATTTGCCAAAACAAATTACATATATGAGTTATGCTTTCAAAAATAGCTAATTTCAAAAACACAATCACCCAAATCGGAGCTCCGGAAGTGAAGATATCATTGATTTAAAATCATCCATTTTTAGGGTCTTCATGACGGTGGCAGGACTATAGAGCTCATCACTTCTCACAGGGTGCTCAGATTGCTACCAGATCAATTCCGTTGGATACAAAATTTTAAGAGCTTTCTTTTGGTATATTATATGGGGTGTTTCCAATGGATAATCACTTTCAAATCCTCATGGACCTGCAACACGATGTGGAAGCCTTCCAAACAAAATTTCAACACGATATGGAAGCCTCCAAGGAAAAATTCCAACGCGATATGGAAGATATTGAAGAGAGAAGACTTGCAGTGCAAGAGAGATTTATTAGGAATACCATGTACATTGACATCATAGGAGAATATACTCAAGAAATATATGCTTGGTATAATTACGAGGATGATTGTGATGATTGGTATATGGATAGTTGTGATTTTCTGGGATGACAACCACTTCCATCTTCTCTTTGATGACTCTACTCCACCTTCTATAGAGAACATCCATGTGTCCATATTGCATATTCTAGAGTGGTATTATTCCTTCCAGAGTCAGCTATGACGTTTTTCCACTATGTGGACGGATCTTCTTATTTGGATCCACATGACATGTGTCAATCTTTGGAGTATCATTTTTAGTTGGTTATTGGGTTCTAATATCTTCCACGTGGAGTTCTGGAAATGGGACCCCGGTTTACAATGGCAGTTGGACTACTTCAGCATGGTGGCTTTCATTTCTCCATGGGACCCTGGTTCTTTAGTCTACTTCAGCACTATGGTCCACACTTATCCATGGGACCCTGGTATATGGTTGTACACCCTCATAACAAGCATTGAGGACAACGCTTTCATAAGGGGGATCGAATGTTAGGTAGCTAGAGACGTAGTGGGGGGCCCGAAGGGCCCATAGTTATAATAGTAGAGGCCATTCAATGTAAGGTGGATTAGGTCATGCCCCGGATTGTTAGCCTATGGCTTACCTTTACCAATCACTAAGTCTAAATTGTCACCTATATTTGTATTATTCATTTAGGATATTAGTTATATATCCTCAAGTGATGACTAATGATTTAGTTAAGATTGCCTAGCCTAGTCATCATG
>SNQJ01S0002116.1:295375-309470 GCA_010110895.2 Picea sitchensis | reverse complement strand
TGTGAAGAAGAAGCGTGCCAAGAGCCTGGAAAAAGGAGTCATCGCCAAGAATTAGTTGTATGCAGAGCCCTGCCGGAAAAGGTGCAGGAGCAAGGAGAAAATCTTGTTGCAGATTGAAGAGGCCACTTGCAGATTGGAAGAAGAAGCAGAGATCCTTCATTTATCAACCACCTATCTGAGTCATGGATCTAAAGAAAGGAAGACGTAGATCTACTGTAGCGGCTCCTCAAATATCTAGTGATCTGAAAGGAAAATACCCGTTGCGTGGAGATCAACCTGTGCAACATTCAAAAGAAGAGATAGCACGAGATCACAGTAATGTGAGTCATTTGAGGTCATGACAGAGTGTTTGATTAACTGAGGGCATCCACGCAGTGTTCTTGTTCACCAAATGGATTCCACGTAGTATCTTTGTCATTGTTGAGCATCCTTGTCTTTAGTATTGGCAGCATTTGCGCGATCCAGGATGGTGTCCTTACTCTGCTCATAAAGAGGTATGGCACGCTGGATATTCGTAGAAGTCTTTATTGACTGATATTTATTGCTTATCCACAGGAAATCGCTATATATTCGAACTGTTTTTAAGCAGATTTCACGAAATTCGAACCCACCACGTATCTTGTCCGGCGATTGGTATATATTGGATCCCAAACTCAGTGGTATATATGCACATGCCCAGTAATCCGTCGACGGAAATTCACCCAACAAGATACCCATGACAGAACATAGAAGTTTTTTGTATCATTCAATCATAATTGGCTTGTTCTCGTTAGCTTTTGGCCTATGTGACTTGGGCTTCTGTTCCTCAGATTTCCTTTTATCAGCAACAACTCCTCCCTTCTGGCTGAGGAAGGACCTGAATAGCGGCGAGTGCATGTCGTAAATCATCTCTGCGATATGGAAATGAAAATAAATCAAGGCCTGATACCTACAAGCAACCCTAGTGAAAGCACACAGAGAATCGTAAAGTACACAGAAATTCACCCATTCTTTTCACTCACTGATCTAAAATTGAAGAAGACTTGTAAACTTGGAAATATTTGCAAGCAAAGTTTATGTGTTAAAAGCAAATGGATCAACTTTGCAACACATCATTAATAAGATTTACTCATTTAAGACACAAATAAACAGCAGCATAATCAATGAACATAAGCACATAAACACAGGAAACGATAAAGGAGTTCACCCCTCTCTTGGGCTACATCTCCTGGTCCAGCTTCCAATGAATCATTATTATTATTTGCTCAAAGTGCTAAAAAACGTGCTTTACAATGCTCAAAATGACCAACAGACTGCTCCAATGGCTTCAGAGCGTCCAAAAACCCCTGGTTGGGCTTTTTCGGCACCTCGTTTGGCCAAAAAACGAAGAAATTAGGCTTCCTGGAAGTCCCCTCTTCAAGCTTGTTGTCTCTGCATCTACAAATTGCACCCTTGTTCATTCAACCTAGCACACATGCTATTTAAAGCGTAAAAACCCGGCATCGAACGCAACCGCGCCAACGATGCGAACTGTAGGATGGTTGTGGGCGCGCCAGCCCCTAACCGCCAAGCTCTCAGGCACATGGGTCCATGATATGACCTCGCGCATTTTTAAAAAGGGCTCCATCCCATAGGCAAATAGAACCGTGACATGTGGCGGGTCATTTCAACCGTTTTAAACCACAATTTAAAACCCAAAACGCGCACCCATTGTACTGGAGTTATATGACTTGGTCGTATGGTATGAACGTTATAACCACGGGCTGGGGCTAAGCCCCGGCCCGACCCCCGCCCCAAACAATAAACAATACGAATTTAAATTTATATTAACCCACTTACATAGCAAGGAACAAACGCGTGGTATGTTGGTCGGGTGGACTTTTTTAAGGCTTTACACCAGTGGGGAGGTCCAGGGTTCGACCCCCACAGACCCCATAAAATTTTAAATAACAAACCATAGCCAATAACGGGGTGCCACGTGGCACCACACCATTAACCAAAAATGATGCCACGTGTCACATCATAATTCGACCACACCTGCCAATCAAAAACTACCACATCATCACATGCCACATCAGCGTACGGATGTACGGTCTCTGCCACGTCATCGTACAACCCCTGCCACATCAGCCTGTATGGACTGCACAGTCAGTGTCCTTTTTTTTTGCTTGTTTGACGATCCGAACAGATCACGATATCTCTCGCTCCCGACGTCCATTTGAGATGAAATGAGTTGCGTTGGGTTCGCAACGACGAGACCTACGCTCTCGTTCGATTTGAAGCGATTCCGAGCACTTTGAATTTTTGAGCAAAATTTGATCCCCTGATCACTCACGCCACCAATCCAACGAAGAACTCACACGACCTCCAAAAGTTCAGTACAGATCCAGGACGAATTGCCCCCTTATTCTCGTGCCATTAGGGAAGTTGAAAGTGGTTTTGGTAGCGTTCTTCTGTGTATAATCCATCAACGATTTTGTTGATTTCTTTTGTGAATGGATTCTCTGGTTCATTTCTTTCTCACTTGATTGAAAATACATTCATTGGATGTTGATACAAATGTATAAGTAGCAGGGAAATTTAGGAATCTTATTGTTTGAAGTTCTAAAGGAAGGCGGAAATGTTAGATTGGTATCTGCGTTGAAGCGTTGGAGGAATAACCCAGCAAGTGGATCATTGACCCAATTGTGGTGGCAGTTTCTATTGGCATTCTCAATAGCTATACTCACCCAATAAGACATGTAATAAATATCTGGTTGAGTGCTAATTGGAATTGACTACAGAGAATTACGTTGAAAGGTATGAACAAAAGATTTTTCCAAGTTGATTATCTGTGTTAGATGCGAACTAATTAGCTTCAGGAGAAGTCAATATTGAAGGGTTTGAATTCATGATGGTTCAACACTGGAGCTGACCATTGTGTTGAGTTGTAAAGAGGTCATAAATATAGTTGTTAAACATTGGAAGGTGCAAATCACCAATTGATGTGTGTTGGAAGACAACTCACCCCTGCATTCAAACTTGAATGCCCATGAAGACGAATACCCTTTTAGAGTTGCATTGAAGGTAAATCATTCTTATACTGTCAAATTTATGCAAATCTAACTCCTTTTGTAATGTTGAGAGCTCCAATCCTTTGGATTTGAATTCTGATATGGGATCAAACTAAGATCCATGACGAATGACTCTATGGGCAGAGCATTTGTTCTCTTATCAATTATTTTGTTCTCTTATGAAATCTGAAGCTTAAGTATGAGATAAATATACCCAGCTTGAAGACAAGTTATAAATGGTGGTGGTTAATCCTTTGGTATCAAAATCTAAAATGTGATGATGCACCGAACACATTTTGAACTTGATATAGAAATATGCCCAGGTTATAGTGAGATTAGCCATAGTAAAGTTCGGAGTTTATATATGGTTATAGGATGCATCAATTGTTGGTAAGAAAATCTATGGAAATGAAAATGTGAACTTGAATAATGAAAGAGCAGAGTGGAATGTGTAAAAATGAGTGGTGAGGTTTTATTCAATGAAGATGAGAAGATCATGGGTGAATATGATGATTCTGAATTTTGTTTGCTCATGAAGTGTGGTGAATCATATTGGAATGAATTGAATTTTGAATGTGAATACACCCAGATTGGATGTCCATGTAAACAGGGTAACTGGTACCAGGCATGTGCCATCAAGTTTATGAAAGAAGTTTAAGCAGGGATAAAAGTGAGAGATGTTCATTTTTTAAGAGAGTTAGAAGAATTTGTCAAGTAATTGATGAATTGAGATTTGTATGGGAGGTTGTAAGACACTCATTTCTTGAGAAGAAATTTATTGTTTTCTTAAGCCTTTGAGAGCATAAGTGAAATCTTATGAATTGAAGCCTTGTCAAAGCATTGCGAAGGAGAAAATACATTGTAGATTTCCCATTGTATGTGGTTTCGTAAGAGAGATACTTATAATAAAATTGAAGTATTTTTCTCTGTGTTCTAGATCCACCCAAAATTGAATAAGGGGATCTTAGATACTGTAATGGCTGGGTTTAATTTTACATCAATTTATTTTGATAAACTAACTAATTTCATAACACAGTAATGAAATAACAATAACTTCCGTAACATTCAAGAAATTTTTACTAATTTAACTCATTCGTATGCAATTTTGTCAATATAATAAGATTTAATAACAAATTAATTCAAATCAATGCATAATTCTTACCTGAACCTGATGCTACTATTTGCTCGCCGCTTGCTTCCTTCCCGCTTCTTTAGAACACTACCCAAAACCATCCTCCTTATTGACTAGTTAGCTCCTAGCCCCAGGATATCAACGGATATCCTGGCCCTCTGAGCCCAAAACCCCCAGCAACCTCCGGTGCACTGTGTAAATTCCACTCCAAGTTTCACTCTGCTAATTCTCCGCTCTGCAAAATTCATCCCCAACTCCCGTAGCATAATCCTCCCCCCAAACTCCTTTCCCCCCTTATCCCTCCTTCACCGACTTCCCTTCATTTACTCCCTTACCTAATATCTTATCCCATTATTAAATATCTTATCCCATTTATTAAATATCTTATCCCATTATTAAATATCTTATCCCATTTATTAAATGCTTCCATTTTAGGGAACGTAACTAAATTAGTAGTATATTCTATTATCCATAACTGTTTATTTACCATGTTGATTAGTAGGTTAATAATACTTAAGTGTCGTAATCAGAATAACTAATTAATAACAAATAATAATTAGTTAAGGTTATTTCTAATAAATAAATATAGTTTAGCTAATCTTTTAGGATTACATTATTAAATTAATTATAATTTATAATCAAAGGGCGTTACGCCACCCTGCCGGGGAAACTTCGTGTCGAAGTTAAGGTATCTTATGGTACAAGAACAAGAACAGTTCCGCACATTCCGCAACAACTAACCGACACTATCGGTAAGTAAGTCAAGAAGACTCATACATACTAGTGTATATGTACCAAAGAAATGTATGTGTAGCTAGTACTATCTGATCGTTACATGTACTAATAATCAAACTACGATCCTTTAGGAATTTATGTATACATTCAATCCAGTCAACCAAGACTAGTCTTTTATAAAGACAACAATCAATTAATTGTGTGAGAATTAGTTTAATTACAATTGTTTGGTTCAATAATTTATTTTTAAACAGGTGGTTAGTTACATAATATGAATATTCATATATACATTTTCTTCATCAAAATCCATACATGACGGATCTCCACATATAGTCTCAACTTTATTACTACTCATCTTTCCTCCCTAACCGCCAACTCCATTCCTATCGTCCTCTGCTAGACTATCTTGGAAATGACTATCGCAGCCTAACTCAAATAGAACCCATAAGTGGAATTGTGGCTATCTCGACCAAGCTTCCTAGCGAGGGCAGCAGATCATCATCCTACCCGCGACACAGGGGCGTGACTATCACCGTTCTCCCCATGACTGGTTGAGGAGGTTACATGGTTGGAAATGCCTCCACCCTCCTAATCAGATCTAGGGTCCACCCTACGATGGCCCACCCTACAATGGAGGGATACGGTGGGAAATGCCTCCACCCTCCCTAACGGAACCCGGGGGTCAACACCCTACAATGGGATATCTGGTGAAAGCTTGCCGTGTTGTTGGAGGTTTTGTCATCGTTTATTTGGTTTTGGGTAGTGTATTTACCTGAAATCATGCACTGATCCACATATCGTAGCAATGCATCCAAACCAATATAGAATTTCCAAATACAATATGCATACCATAATGTTTATCGGTCAATGGTCCTGATATACAATTTCATCATCATTGGCCATCCTTGGTTATTTCATTGCCCATAACCTGCAGATTAGTACGTAACACAAACTCATACATTTCTATGCATTATCATCATGTAATTGCATGCTAGCATCATTTCACTTTTGGGTATCCATGTACCGATAAGTTAACATCAAGTTTTTCAATTAGAAATAGATCTCATAATATCCATAATTCAATTTGACACCCATTCACAAGATTATCCACATTTACTCAAACTAGATTGCATAATATCCTTTATCATCCTAATAGCATTTTAAACATTCATTAATTTCTTCATTCTCACAATGTGTCACACATCACATATACGTATCATGTTAACATTTTAAACATTAAATTAAAAGTTTACATTCACATAATAGATTGCATTACATACATCATCATCAAGCGCATTTGTCCATTCATAAAATTCACATGCGTGGTAGATAAGCATCCTTATACATGCATCATCAAATAACATTTAAACATTCGTAAGGTTGTAAATTTTAAAGTTTAAGTGTATCATATAATAGTTTCACTATGAATAGAAAATGAAATTATATAGGCCTTAGTTAATCTTGGTTGTCTAAGTCAAGGTGGTGTTACATACATCCACGCCGAGAAACATGTTCTCGAGGTGGTCAAAATAGTGAGGATAGTCTCGCTGTAGTGTCTGACATCTTCCCCAAGTAGCAGATCCTGGACTATACTTGTCTCCTGGACCTTAACTTGGTCTACTAGGCGGTTCACATTTGTCGGACTCCTAGGTCCAATAATACACTCTTGGTTCTACCGTGAGGTTTCCCTTGTCTGATACCTGCAATTCCTTCAATTTAGTTTATGTGATTCATGACATAATGGCGATAAAAACAGATACATAGCAAATACATTATGGAGTTTATGCAAGTGGGGTGGCAGTGTCACGAGACGGTGATAGGTACTTGGTCCAATTTTCTCTTGGATCTGAATGGTCCTATAGTGAGACGCTTGTCCCCTTTTCGAACTGTATGGTGCTCTTATTAGGCCTATCTGAATGAAAACCCCGGTCTCCCACTTTCCTTAACTCTAATTAGATTTTTGTGTGCATCGACGCCCAAGCTTTCTGCCTATCACGTACTTCCCTTTAATCTGCACAATGTACATTTCCATGCGGTCGTGGCTGGTATGCAACTGAGAGCTTGGTGGCTGATGGAACTATAGTAACTGTTAGTGTAGGCAAACTCTACCAAAGGTAGGGTAACTTCTCCACTGGGTTTGATTATCCATTACATACATCCTAAGCGTAATATTTCCATGACTTGATTTACCCTCTCGGTCATATCTGTTTCGGGATGATAGTTGTCTTAAGTTTCTTGAGTCCCAATCTTGTTGTAAACTTGTCCAAAACCTAGAAGTAAATCTGGAGTCCCTATCTGAAATGATCTTTTTAGGTATCCGGTGCAAACAGATAACCTCACCTACAAACACACATTTTATCGGTGACATCATAAGATGTCTCTAGCGAAATAAAGTAAGCACTCTTAGTTAACTTATCCCGCACTATCACAAGAATGACATTGTCTATGAGATGTGAGTGCTTAACCCACAACAAAATCCATAGAGATGGCTTTCCCATTTGGACCTTAGGAACATCAGCCAGTTTGTAGGAGGCCTGTTTGGTGATGGTGGTCGGCTTTCACTGTGGACACTCTAGGCATTTGGCGGCCAGAAGTAGTTGCTAGCATTTTCATGCCTACCAAAGAAGAGCTTCCTCATTTTTGCGTACATCTTTTTCACACCTGGATCGCACAATAAAGTGATCTATGGGCTTGCTTCAGTATGATGCTTCGAATATCCCCATTCTCGAGGATACATCCTTCCTTGATATCTTAACAATCCAAGTACGTTTCCCAAACTATACCCTTGTTACTTTGGATCTAAGCGCCTCTCCCACTCTGGAGGTTTTGAGTAACCTTTAAATACCAATTGTCTCCTTGGAGTTGTTCCAACCCACCATTCCCTCGGATTGACCTTTAAGGGTACCAAAAGGAAAGGTCGTGTCTCCTACTCAAGACATCGCGACCACATTTTCCTTTCCCATGATATACGATATACCAAAAATCATACTCACTCATAAACTCCACTCCATTGCCTTTGTGGGGCATTGAGATCTCTTTGAGGTGAAGAGATGTTTTAAACTTTGATAGTGCATTTTGAGAATAAAGTTTCCCCACTAGATAGTGCCTCAAAGTTTCAGAGCTGGCATTACAGGCGCCAACTCTAAATCATGGTCAGCATTATAACTCTTAAAGTGCTTCTTCAACTTCCTCCGCGCATAAGCTATCACTCCTCCATCACGCATTAGCACGCCCCCCAACCCCTACTTTGAGGCATCCGTGCAGAATATGAATTCCTTTTCCATATCTGGCGCACCGTAGAATTAGGCACTAGTTAGTAACCTTTTAAGCTCAATGAATGCACTATCATTCTTCTATCCATTCATACGGCCTTAGCGTTGAAAAGTGTTGATGGGTTTCGCTATTTTTTTTGAAAATCCTTCCACAAATCTCCCGTAATAACCCGCTAGCCCGTGAAGCTTCTCACCTCATGGGCATTTTGACATAGCCACTCCATAATGGCCTTTACCTTTTCTGGGTCCATGAGATTCTTTCACCGAATGATACTTGACCTAAATAGTGGATCTCGATACGGAAGAAGGAACATTTGGATGACTTCCCATACAATTTGTTCTCTCTTAGGCGGGGACAACACTGTTCATAAGTGTTCCTACGTGTTCTCTTTCGATTCTTGGAATAGATGAGGATGTAGATCTAAAAGACTTGTACAAAACGGTCTAAATACTTCCAGAATACGCCCAGTTCATGAGGCTCATGATTACTGCTGGCGCGTTGGTCAATCTCAAAGGTACTACAACAAACTCGTAATGTCCAAACCGGTTCAGGAAATTTTGTTTTGGGATATCACCTTCCTTAATCATAACGAGATACCACGTCGCCAAATCGATCTTTGAGAATACCTCTGCTTCTTTCATCTGGTTGAAGAGGTCATCTATTAGCGGCATTGGGTACCTATTTTTCCTTGTAGCACGGTTCAAGTCCTATAGTATATACACAGTCGTAAGGATCATCCTTCTTCTTTACAAAATTCTTAGGTAAGCCCCAAGGTGAGACGCAGGCCTTATTAGCCCTAAGTCGATGCTCGCTTCAAGCTGCATTTGCAACTCACAAAGTTCTGGCCCGGTCATCCACGATCTGAGAGTCTTGGATATTTGTTCTGCACTAGGTTTTAGCTCCATGGTAAAATCAAGCTCCCTTTCCGGGGTAACCACAGTAGCTTTCGTTGGAAAACTTATCTTGAAATTACGACCAAGACCCGGATGCGACCAATGAGGGTCCCTTCCACTGTCTTTCATTCACTTCTACCACTACATAAAGTCGACACCCTTGTCTCAAGCATGGCTTGACGGCTCATAGTGGATATAAAGCGTAGCGACACTTTCTCTGTACACCACTGGATCTCTACGGTCTTCCTTCATCATCGACACAAAAAAACCCTCTTTGCAAAACAATTTACTGGCTTCGATGGGGATGTTATGACCCATTCAATGATTGGGTAATATGCCCCAAGGAAGCGGTGGCGGTATACTTTCAACCTGGTAGTACACACCCCAGGTCTACTATGCAATTATGACACTAGGTCCTACTCTTGTTTTTCCCGAAGCCATCTACGACTTGTTTTAGAAATTGGAGTGGGTAGCAAATGAGCTGCCAACCCACTCTTTTCTATCGCAGTTGGTGAAATGGAAACTATCTGTCGCATCGGAATCAAACAAAATCTTAACATTGATATGATTTAAGATACCTGATGACTCCACCACGGTAGTTGATGTTGATTCGCGGTTGTTAATTGTTGCGTAAATATGGTGGCTGCCACTTGCTCTCCCCATCGACGCCCTTCCTTCTCTATGCACGAACACCGATTGTAACTTTCAGGGGCAGTCCGTTAAGTAATAGGTCGCCGCATCTCAACGTCTGAGATTGAACCCAGTTACCTTTGTTATGTGACTGATTCATGAGTTCCTTCCCCACGGAGACCCTTACAACTCCTTTGTTCCTGAGATGGTCGTGGTTCTGTTTGCACCGTTGGCGATGAGCGAGATGTTACACTCACTGCCATTGAAATCCTGACAGCTATTGTCCTTGGCCCAAATGCGTTTACCATATAGGGGTGGCCTTGAGCCCCCCCCTCTAGGAAATGTCCTCGGGGCCTTTCCCTGAACCAGTGATGTAGAAATGTCGGTCTTGTACCCCGGTCAAGTTCATATGTTCTTCTACGTAAAGCGCACTTTCCACCGCCTCCGCAACTGAAGACGGCTTCCACATCCCCCCCATAGCTCTTATCCTAGGGTTCAATCCATGAGCGAAATTCTTTCACACTTTGTCGTTGGTCGCTATCCAAGTACGACACATATTTGACCGGTTCCATAAACCTGATCTCATATTCTTCTACAGTTTTGTTTCGTACTAAGGCATGAAATGCCCCGCTTGTGTTCCCTCATTAATGCGATGCGGTAGATATTTCCTCTGAACCTTTCCTTGAAAGTTCCCAAGATACAGTGTACATGGTAAGATGCAGTTGTCTTTCAGGTTGCGCGCACGGTCAAGCGATGTCATAATGAAAAATGGCGATCTTCCGCGCTGAGTTGGATGCATAGTCCCTTAGGGCAAAACACATGGTCATTCCTTCCAACCATGCTTCCCCACGTTCACTGGCGCGACCCCCAAAAAACTCCAGAAGTTTGATCTTACGCAATTCTCGTGTGATGTCTTGGGGTGGAGGTCCTCCTCCTGAATCCTTGACGCTTCTGGATTAACCGTTCCAGGCGGTGGGGGTTCCACTTTAGTCCATGCCAGTTGTAACCTTTAAAGTCTTCGTTGGTGGCTGCTTGACGCGGTATGAACTGGATTCGGTGATGGTGGTGAGTAGCGGTGGCGGTGTTGGCGGTTCTTGCGATGAAGCTCCCCTGCCTCGACCCCCTCGAGTCGACCATCACAGTATTGCTGACACGCATCAACCAAAGTTGTCGAGTGAGTTCGGGGATGTCTCAAATAGTGCCTACTCAAACTAGAAACATGGTTGAAGTAAGTTTTGCTTGTTTTTGTAAAGCGAGGAACGTTACTCCATTAGGGGATTGGCTAGGTTAGGGTTAGGTTTAGCATCTAAAAGCGTTTCTTCGACCCTACGAAAACAACTATGGCTAGGTTAGGGTTAGGTTTAAGCATCTAAGCTTCGTTTCTTCGCCCCTATGAAAACAACTATTGGTTTTCTGCCCTATAGCTATGTTAGCCTTGCACCTCTATGCTTACGCTCCTAGTGCATATGCCGCCTCCTTCTCGCTTGTCCTAGTCTTAGCCCTTTTAATTTATGCTTACAACTTGATTAAAAATGACTCCCAACCTTATGTTTATTAATTCACGCCGATATGCGTACACCCACGCTATGTACCTTTCGGCGTTGGTGTTCTTCTTAAGACGCCGCGTTGAGCACATACGTCCCTTTGTGGGCTCCTCCATTTATGTCTTTGGCGCTTGATAGCTTGGCATCTGACCTGTATGGCTCTAAAAGGCGCTTGATAGCTTGGCATGTGGTCTTGGGTATGACAATTAAAATATTTAAATGTGAGATTATTTGTAAAAGAAACAACGCATGGCATGTTGGTAGGGCGGCCATTTTCAAAGCTTTGCACGGTGGGGAGGTTCGGGGTTCAAATCCCACGGGCTCCATTTAAATTTATACTTAGCCCTAAATTACTCAAACCTAACTAATATTTTATTAATCTTTTAATAAAATTAATAAAGTTAAATAGTTTAATTAATTATTAATTAAACTTTATTATTTATTTTTTTATTTTTTTTTATTTTTTTTTAAATAAATACGCTAGTGTAATTTAAATTATAAAACTAAGATTTAAAATAAATAAATAAAAGAAATTTAATTATTCGAAATGAAAATTTAACCTTTAAGGTCGGGCTCGGCATGAAGCCCACGTGCCCGGCCTCCGGCTCTCAGTATCAAACACCTGTACCAAACACCTATCTCTTCGACCCTACACATCCTTCCTTTACCGCCTCTCGCCTCTTTCCTCAGCTCTCCACTTCTTCAGGGTTGATGCTCTTGCACAGCTCCTTCTGGCTTTCTCCTCCTTTCTTGAATTTGGGATATATATATATTTTTTTAAACTGTTGTGCAACTTAGAATTTCCTGAATTTTTGAATTGTACACTGATTAAACTCGGAGGATGTCGGCTTTTCTGTATTTGCCAGATTTGATCAAGATATCACAAAGCCAAAAAGAAAAGAGGCGCGATGAAGACGTCCATTTTACAAAAGCCGGAAAAAGAAGAGGGCGATGGAGACGAAGACGGGGTTCGAACAGAGCGCGTCTAGCTTCAACACCGTCAACTCTTTCTTCTACCGAGGAAATAAATTGAACTATCAAACCACTGTAATTGAATTCAGAAACGAACTGGTAAAAATCACGAAGTCCTATTTTATTTTATTTCGTCTCTTTCATCTACTTGAAGGCTTGAATTCTATGGCATTGACATAAATAATAGTTAAAGCTCTCAAAGTAATATCTTTATCTTTACACATTTAGAAGCTTTTTTTTTGTTATACTTGTAAGCCCCCTTTTTTTTTTCTTGAACCACGATTACAACGGAAAAATCTTAAGGTGGAGATTGAACAAATATTACCGACTAGTTCTCAACATAATATCCATCCATATCCGCTGATAGGATCGGATAGGATTTGCTGATAATCCTATCAGTATTTTGAAAGTCGATATTGATTTTTATGCATATTTGAAGTCTTATCTTCCTTCAATCTTGAATATAGCTGGAAATTCTTCAGCTGGAGACTCGAAATAATATCGGCCATCTCTTGAAATAATATCTACGGGCGGTTGTGTATTTTTATGCATTTAAGGGCATTTCCTTCCTTTAATCTCGAATACAGTGACCTAAAGAAATAATATCAAACAACTCTTAAAATGATATCTTTCCCTAACCACTAAATTTTCAGCAACATCAAAGCCGACGTCTATTTTTTTATGGATTAAATTTAAAGTAAAGCTGAAACTTAGTCGTCGCTCTTTTCTTGTCTGTTGATGCCCTAAAAAAGCCTTAAAAGCTGTGAGAATATCCAAGAATTGGGTTTAAAGGGTCATTTCAGATTTACTCCGTCTGGTTTGGTAAAAAAAATAGGTGAGAATCATCCTTGATTGTTTCGCTTGTGATATGGTCACTGTGCCTATTTTATATAATTTCGTGCTCATGAGATGTGAGCAGATTTTGTCATTTACAGATGCTTTTATCCTTCTGGGTTTTACAACATATAAAAATTAATTTAACAGAAGTAAAAAAAAAATTATATTACTGCACCATATCATTTTATTCTCAGCACGCAAGTGTCCATCCAACTTTCAACGGCGGCCATTCATTCTGGGTGGATTGGAAAATCAGTTAATATTAGCGCCCGTTAATGGAATACACATCACAAGCCTCGTTAGTTTAGTGGTTGCTGCTGTCATTTCAGGTCAGTACAGTTTTATGCAGTTTCAGGTCAGGATACTCTTTTGGCAGTTTATCTTTATCTTTAGGTTTAGCTTTAGCGAGCAATTTTGTAATAAGTTTGTCAGAGTCATTATACTCCCCATGCTTCCCCGTGCTTGCACTCCGCTTGTCGGATGTGTTTGTCCATAAACAAGTATTTTGTTAAAAATAATAGAGAGAAGGTTTGGCGAGAATAAACTAGCATTATTGAAGGATAAGAGTTTATGAATTAGGAGTTTATATTCATAAAATTATATTATTTCAAGGCGTTATAAAATGCATTTTAAAATAGGTATATTGGATCATCATTTAAGGAGAAGAGTTTATATTCATAAAATTTATTTCAAGGTGTGTTATAAAATACATTATAAAATAGGGATATTCGATCATTTAGGAAACAAATAGGTATATTCATCTTGCAATTAGTAAATTATTATGATAATAAGAGACATTATTCTCTTATGGCTATTTTCATTGACACGAGTATGATAATAGATTTAAACATAATTTTGGTTAAAAATGGAGGAAACGCGAAGGAAAAGGGGCCAGTAATGATTAAGTATTGAGAATGGTTTAATGTAGCTTGATGTGATTTATGCATATGGTAAGGTGATTGTTATAAAAACTCTAATATTTTTATAAACAAACATGATCTCATTAGGCTAGGTGATTGTTAACCTCATTAGGTATTGCTTGTTTCT
>SNQJ01S0002116.1:252496-294120 GCA_010110895.2 Picea sitchensis | reverse complement strand
GGGCTCCTCCATTTATGTCTTTGGCGCTTGATAGCTTGGCATCTGACCTGTATGGCTCTAAAAGGCGCTTGATAGCTTGGCATGTGGTCTTGGGTATGACAATTAAAATATTTAAATGTGAAATTATTTGTAAAAGAAACAACACATGGCGTGTTGGTAGGGCAGCCATTGTCAAAGCTTTGCACGGTGGGGAGGTTCGGGGTTCAAATCCCATGGGCTCCATTTAAATTTATACTTAGCCCTAAATTACTCAAACCTAACTAATATTTTATTAATCTTTTAATAAAATTAATAAAGTTAATTAGTTTAATTAATTATTAATTAAACTTTATTAATTTCATAATTATACTTTATTATTTTCTTTTATTTTTTTTTATTTTTTTTTATTTTTTTTTAAATAAATACGCTAGTGTAATTTAAATTATAAAACTAAGATTTAAAATAAATAAATAAAAGAAATTTAATTATTCGAAATGAAAATTTAACCTTTAAGGTCGGGCTCTGCATGAAGCCCACGTGCCCGGCCTCCGGCTCTCAGTATCAAACACCTGTACCAAACACCTATCTCTTCGACCCTACGCATCCTTCCTCTGCCGCCTCTCGCCTCTTTCCTTGGCTCTCCGCTTTGTCAGGGTTGATGCTCTTGCACAGCTCCTTCTGGCTTTCTCCTCCTTTCTTGAATATGGGATATATATATATATATATATATATATATTTTTCAAACTGTTGTGCAACTTAGAATTTCCTGAATTTTTGAATTGTACACTGATTAAACTCGGAGGATGTCAGCTTTTCTGTATTTGCCAGATTTGATCAAGATACCACAAAGCCAGAAAGAAAAGAGGCGCGATGAAGACGTCCATTTTACAAAAGCCGAAAAAAGAAGAGGGCGATGGAGACGGGGACGGGGTTCGAACATAGCACGTCTAGCTTCAACACCGTCAACTCTTTCTTCTACCTAGGAAAGAAATTGAACTATCAAACTACTGCAATTGAATTCAGAAACGAACTGGTAAAAATCACGAAGTCCTATTTTATTTTATTTCGTCTCTTTCGTCTGCTTGAAGGCTGGAATTCTATGGCATTGACATAAATAATAGTTAAAGTTCTCAAAGTAATATCTTTATCTTTACACATTTAGAAGCTTTTTTTGTTATACTTGTAAGCCCTTTTTTTTTTCTTGAACCACGATTACAACGGAAAAATATTAAGGTGGAGATTGAACAAATATTATCGACCAGTTCTCAACATAATATCCATCCATATCCGCTGATAGGATCGGATAGGATTTGCTGATAATCCTATCAGTATTTTGAAAGTCGATATTGATTTTTATGCATATTTGAAGTCTTATCTTCCTTCAATCTTGAATATAGCTGGAAATTCTTCAGCTGGAGACTCGAAATAATATCAGCCATCTCTTGAAATAATATCTACTGGCGGTTGTGTATTTTTATGCATTTAAGGGCATTCCCTTCCTTTAATCTCGAATACAGCGACCTGAAGAAATAATATCGAATAGCTCTTAAAATGATATCTTTCCCTAACCACTAAATTTTCAGCAGCATCAAAGCCGACGTCTATTTTTTATGGATTAAATTTCGAGTAAAGCTGAAACTTAGTCGTCGCTCTTTTCTTGTCTGTTGATGCCCTGAAAAAGCCTTAAAAACTGTGAGAATATCCAAGAACTGGGTTTAAAGGATCATTTCGGATTTACTCCGTCTGGTTTGGTAAAAAAAATAGGTGAGAATTGTCCTTGATTGTTTCGCTTGTGATATGGTCACTGTGCCTATTTTATATAATTTCGTGCTCATGAGATGTGAGCAAATTTTGTCATTTACATATGCTTTTATCCTTCTGGGTTTTAAAACATATAAAAATTAATTTAACAGGAGTAAAAAACAATTATATTACCGCACCATATCATTTTATTCTCAGCATGCAAGTGTCCATCCAACTTTCAATGGCGGCCATTCATTATGGGTGGATTGGAAAATCAGTTAATATTAGCGCCCGGTAATGGAATACACATCACAAGCCTCGTTAGTTTAGTGGTTGCTGCTGTCGTTTCAGGTCAGTACAGTTTTATGCAGTTTCAGGTCAGGATACTCTTTTGGCAGTTTATCTTTATCTTTAGCTTTAGCTTTGGCGAGCAATTTTGTAATAAGTTTGGCAGAGTCATTATACTCCCCATGCTTCCCCGTGCTTGCACTCCGCTTGTCGGATGTGTTTTTCCATAAACGAGTATTTTGTTAAAAATAATAGAGAGAAGGCTTGGCGAGAATAAACTAGCATTATTGAAGGATAAGAGTTTATGAATTAGGAGTTTATATTCATAAAATTATATTATTTCAAGGCGTTATAAAATGCATTTTAAAATAGGTATATTGGATCATCATTTAAGGAGAAGAGTTTATATTCATAAAATTTATTTCAAGGTGTGTTATAAAATACATTATAAAATAGGGATATTCGATCATTTAGGAAACAAATAGTTATATTCATCTTGCAATTAGTAAATTATTATGATAATAAGAGACATTATTCTCTTATGGCTATTTTCATTGACACGAGTATGAGAATAGATTTAAACATAATTTTGGTTAAAAATGGAGGAAACGCGAAGGAAAAGGGGCCAGTAACGATTGAGTATTGAGAATGGTTTAATGTAGCTTGATGTGATTTATGCATATGGTAAGGTGATTGTTATAAAAACTCTAATATTTTTATAAACAAACATGATCTCATTAGGCTAGGTGATTGTTAACCTCATTAGGTATTGCTTGTTTCTAGCCCTACTGATTGAAACCCTAGTTTCTTGTTTTACTTTAAATGAAATTTGTATTACATTAATTTATTTTATTTTATTTTTATTAAAAGTTTTATGTTTGTGTGCGGGGTTAAGCGTGGCTAGAGTTTTTCTCAAAAAAATGTACAAATAAAACACCCTATTTAGGCCCTGGGTTCGATTTGAACCGGGGCTCTAATATAAATGTAATAGGTAAGGTTTAATTTTACATCGATTTATTTTGATAAACTAACTAAATTCTGCTCTGATAATGAAATAGGTAACTAAGTAACATTCAAGAAATTTTATTAATTTAACTCATTGGTATGCAATTTCGTCAATATAATGAGATTTAATAACAAATTAATTCAAAGCAATGCATAATTCTTACCTGAAACTGATGCTACTACTTGCTCGCCACTTGCTTCCTTCAGCTAGCTGGCACACTACCCAAAATCCTCCACTGCCGACTAGTTAGCTGTTAGCCCAGGATATCAGCAGTTATCCTATCCCTCAGAAACCCCAAAACCCCGGCTGACAACCCTCGATTGCACTATGTAAATTCCACTCCAAGTTTCACTCTGCCAATTCCCAGCTCCAAAATTCATTCCCAACTCCTGTAACATAATCCTCCCCCAAACTCCTTTCCCCCCTTATCCCTCCTTCAGACTTCCTTCATTTACTCCCTTACCTAATATTTTATCCCATTATTAAATATCTTATCCCATTTTATTAAATATCTTATCCCATTATTAAATATCTTATCCCATTTATTAAATGCTTCAATTTTAGGGAAGTAACTTAAATTAATAATATATTTTATTATCCACCTTTATTTATTTAACATATTGATTAATGAGTTAATAATACTTAAATTAATCATAATCAAGAATAACTAATTAATAACAAATAATTAGTTAAGGTTATTTTAATAAATAAATATAGTTCAACTAATCTTTTAGGATTATGTTATTAAATTAATTATAATTTATAATCAAGGGTTAATCTCTGGTCTATGCGTAGTGTGTTGTGGTGAATATTTGCATTGTTACTTGATGATGTCTAAGGTCTAGCTCTGACATAAATACATTTGTAATGTATCATTTAACACATTATACATTCAGTACAATCAAGTTAATTCAAGCACACAATTAGCAGCTAATTGAAACACCCACAATCAAGAACATGTGATCAAGCATCTGTAGTGCACATTCAAGCATTCAAGTCCTCAACCACATCAACAATGGAAAATCAAAGTTTTCGAACTTAACACATCATGGAACATTTGAAGTTAAATTGTAACTTACAAGTAATGTTTGTTGTAGATTATGTCGAGGTTATTGTAACTTACCTGGGAATTGTCCTTTTGTGAGTTACTTGTCTTTTTGAAATCAAGTTGAGTTGAATTGAATTTGTCATAGGGTGCATTTTAAATTCATTTCGATGCCCTAGAGTCATTTTGAGTCGTAATTGACAAGGATGAGTACTTGAAACTCAAATCATTGTAAACATCAAGTTTTAGATGCATTTTCGGTGGTAAGCTGACATCCTCAACTTCACAGGCGAAAAGAAAGAAGAGTTCAAGCGAGTGTGAAACAAAATCGCTCGCTTGAACTTCACGCTCGCTTGAATTTGTCACCCTCATCTTGCTAGAGACAAATTTAAATGAGTGTGACAAATTCAAGCGAGCGTGATTTTCAAGCGAGTGATTCAAGTGATCGAGTTGCAAATAAACCTTCTTAAATAGAGTCAAATTATAATAAGGATCTACGCCTCAGGGAGACCTTTTTAGTGTTTTGAAAATGGCTTCAAGTCTCGAATTGTGGGAGTTGAACACTCTAATAAACACCATTGAAGACAACATGGTGACATTGAACAAAGAAACTCTTGAATCCCGGTGCTAGCTTGTTTGCAAGTGACGCAAGCAAAAGTTAAACTTCTTCAATCTCTATCGGCTATTGGACGTGGGTTGATAGATCTCAAAAATCAACGACCAATGGTGTTCAGAACTAGTTTTTGTTGAACAACCCTCTCTCTATAGTAATGTGATAATGATGATGATGTTTTTAATCAGCAGTTGGTGAAGGAAAAACGCAGTGATACAACTTCGGAATCAGTTTCAGATGAAGTTGATGTTATTCTTGAACCTACTTTTCAAGAGTTCTCTTTTGAGTTTAATGGAAAACTTTTCAATGATGCATCAGCATGCAGTAAATCTGCTTCCACAGATTTCAAAGAAACGGGTTTTGAGGAGATACTCTTTCCAAGCCCATCCTTCGGACAGCAGGAAGAAATGCGTCTACAACAAGAATGGAACATGACTTGGATATGACAAAGAAGTTAACTTTCATATTCCTTATTATTCCGGACCAATCAAGTTCCAAAGTGTTGGATTCCTTCAAGCTTCAATTCCTGTTCAAGTTGAAGATCAGAATGATAAGTGAAAACATTTTAATCGAGTTGGTCATAAGGAGAATCGGTGTTTTGTTCTCCATCCTTGCCAACATTATGGTAAGAATAACCATTCTTCAAACAAATGTTCAAAACTAAACCTAGAGATTGAAGATTCACTATGAGTGGATTGATCCTTCGCATTGGTCATTAATAACCAAGTGATTATATAAGTCTTAGTAGAATTTAATCTCGAGTAAAGACCAATGTTGTATCACATAACATTTTGTACCTCACATAGTGGTCCCCTTGTAGTAGCTTCGAACATAGCCCTCACCGGGATGAGATAACATTTGGTTTTTTTTCTGCATGTTCACTTTTTGTTTTACTCAAATGGAACAAGTATGATACTCTCTTGAGCATAGAAGGAGGGGGTACAATGATGTAACTCTCATACACCTTAAGGGGGGAGTTCAAAATTCCAGTGAAAGATGGTTCATGAAACCACTTGGGGTATCTCCTTTCAACTAACAAAGGGGTGAATTGATGATGGAATTGAAGATGTTTGTCAGACATAAAGTTTAGACAACAACAAACATCAAGTATGCCCATTTGGAAAATTTCATGCCTATCTGGCATGAAATTTTCCAAACGGGCAACTGCGTTTTGTAGATGATAGACTTTGGCATAATTATGGTTCAATAAGTTTAAGTTGAATCATATAGATTTTGATTTTGAAACAATGATGAACATTTTGGTTCACATAAATGGTCATTCGACCTATCAGAGGACAAGAGGATCATGCATTGCGACTTGGCATTTGATTGAGTTATTAGGCATTTTCAGGCATGTGTCGGACTAAGTGATTCCACTTCTCTTAGTTGCTCTCAGTTAGGTTTACATTAGTAAATGAATTGCATACAGCTCCACATGATTACAGGTGAGATTTCGGAAGATGGCGGAGCTTTAACTAAAGATTATGGTTTAATGAATTGCAATTGAATCATACATGATACATTGGGATGTTGTTGGACAAATAAGAAAGTGTCAATATTGGTTAGTGGTTATCCAAAAACCATCAAATACATGGTATCGGTTAGTGGTTATCCAAAAACCATCAGATACATGGTATCATTTGGTTAGTGGTCATCCCAAACCACAGATTCAGAGAGCACTTTCAGTGATACACTAATAGTAGAGTGGTGATACTACATGTTCACCAATTAGCAGAAGACATCAAATTCTTCTAGCTAAAATACTTGGCAAAATGATCAAATTGTCAAGTAATCAGGGAATGTTCAGATATTGCAGTTGTTCACTTCCATATCTCAGCTCTCTTCTAGTTCATTTCAAATGAACATATTCAGCATCCAGATTGGCGGTTTTTCAGGCAGTTCTTCATTGAAGCTCAGCACAGGAGTTTCAGTATGAAGACTTGGAATTGATACCAGTTTATGCTTTATTGCTGGTATTATTGATCGAACTTGTGATTGAGGGGGAGATTGTTAGCCTATGGCTTACCTTTACCAATCACTAAGTCTAAATTGTCACCTATATTTGTATTATTCATTTAGGATATTAGTAATATATCCTCAAGTGATGACTAATGAGTTAGTTAAGATTGCCTAGCCTAGTCATCATGCATGATTTTAGGATCTAGAGAAAATCTCTCTATGAGGTGGCATCACCAATTGTACTATAAATATGTAACATAGGAGTGAATAATATAAGTGTTGGCTAGTGAGCCTTTTTTCGCCATGTTATTGTTCTTGTCTATATTTTATCATGGATGGGGTGACACATAGAGTAGCTTTGCCACTCGGCTTAGCACTAAACCAAGGCTTAAATGATGCAGGTCGCTCCCCATCCCTTCAATATTAAAGATGGTAGCAGGCCATTACAACAGACTTACGGACGAGGGACTTCTCCCTAGAGCGAAAGAGCCGACACTGCCAACATTCAATATGGTAGAGTTAAGGAGGGGCCATGTGATGTCGTCCCACGAAAATATGAAAGTGAGGAAACCTGGACATAGTTGGTTCATTCTTGTTCTGAACCTCCCTGCCGACTGTGAGCTATGGTGTAATCTCATTTGTATTTTGCCGACTCCGGAAGTGCCTTCTATTCACTCCTCCTCCACAATGCCAAGGGAGCGAGGCAAGCCTCGCCACGGTTCGGCTTGGCACACCCACATTGCGCATCAACAGAGAAGGCAGCATTTTGAGCGTGCACTCAAGATGGAAAATTCTATCCTCCGGCAGAGAGCTAGAGTCATCTGCATGGCACTCTATGCCATTGCAATTGAGCCTGCAATGGAGAGGAGAGCTCATACCCCTCCAACTCTAGACAATTGGAAGCCCACAGGCATGAAGCGAGAAGAAATTCCTGCAACTGAGCCTGACACACAAGCTGGAAGTTGTCTGAAGGAAGAGCCGGAAGAAGAGTTCACAATTTGCTATGCAGAAGAAATACTGGGCTCGGATGATATGGTGACCACCCTGGAACAGCCAACAACAGAAAAGAAAAGGGGGAGGCTTTGTGAGGACATCCCAACCTGCTACGTCGAGGAGGTGACATACCAGGATGAGGTTACGAAAAGCGCCTGTGTAGTAATGATGCATCACACAAACATTGCAGCCATGAACAAGGTTGAGGCTAGAGCTGAAGTGGGGAAAGACACCTCAGGCGAGGCAGTAACCAATGAATTGCATGCTCCACTCCTTCGCGCAACACATTTGGATCTCGTGCTTGAACTCCGAGGCCAAATGGCATATCAGGAGCACAGAGCCTTCCTCATGGGACAACGCTTGGATTTTCTCCCTGACGCTTACTCCAACGCTCCAACAAAGCAAAAATGTCCAACATGCGCACAGGCGTTTGTCATTCAGGCCAAATCCGCGTGTCAGGAGGACAAGGGCGACGGGTCACAGGGCATTTGAGCTTTTCTTTTTAGTTTGGTTTTACATCATGTTGTTGTTCAGAGTTAAGACGATCTACGACCATCTGTCATGGTTTCCTACAGGCAGGACAGACGGCGAAACAATATTTTAGCCTATTTTCCTAGACATGCTATACTTGCCCCAAAATGTGTTGGTTTCCGGTAAAATGGCAGCATATTTGGTGGCACAGTAAGCCTATATCTCTATGTATTTTTGTCAATATAATATAGCAAGTAACACCCCTTTTTTACTTAAAAAAAAGGTGGATTAGGTCCACTCTAGTATTAAATAAGGCCCATTGTGGTAGTTAGATATAATAAATGTAAGAGGGCTTCTTAGAAGGTTCTCCTTCTAGAAGATTCCTCCTCTAGAATGTTCTTGGGTAGTTGGTAACACTATATAAAGGGGTTCAAGTAATGTAATGGGGAGTGAAGAGAAGAATTTTATTTGGAGTGGTATATCAATAGGAGGATGCCCCCTCAAAGAAGCAAGTGAACAAGAGAGGATCCCTTCCATAATAGGATCCATTTGTTAAATCACAAACAAGAACAACAACATGGCGGAAAAGGCTCACTACCCAACACTTAATTTATTCACTCCAATGTTTCATATTTATAGTACAATGGGTGATGCCACCTCATAGAGAGATTTGCTCTAGATCCTAAAATCATGCATGATGACTAGGCTAGGCAATCTTAACTAAATCATTAGTCATCACTTGAGGATATATAACTAATATCCTAAATGAATAATACAAATATAGGTGACAATTTAGACTTAGTGATTGGTAAAGGTAAGCCATAGGCTAACAACCCCCCCCTCAATCACAAGTCTGATCGATAATACCAGTAATAAAGCATAAATTGGTATCAATTCCAAGTCTTCATACTGAAACTCCTAAGCTGAGCCTCAATGAAGAACTGCCTAAAAAACCGCCAATCTGGATGCTAAACATGTTCATTTGAAATGAACTGGAAGAGAGTTGAGATATGGAAGTGAACATCTGCAATATTTGAACATTTCCTTATTGCTTGACAATTTGATCATTTTGCCAAGTATTTGAGCTAGAAGAATCTGATGTCTTATGCTAATTGGTGAACATGTAGTATCACCACTCTACTATCAGTGTATCACTGAAAGTGCTCTCTGAATCTGTGGTTTGGGATAACCACTGACCAATTGATACCATGTATCTGATGGTTTATGGATAACCACTAACCAATCTTGACACTTTTAGGTGTCCAACAACATCCCAATGTATCATGTGTATGATTCAATTGCAATTCATTGAACCATAATCCTGTCAAAGTCTGCCATCTCTGGAAAATCTCATAATGTAATCATGTGAGCCAGGATGCATGCAAATTGTTTACTTAATGTAAACTCCAATCTGATGAGAGCGAACCAAGAGAAGTGAACCAGCTTCTAGTCTGACACATCCCTGAAAATGCCTGACAACTCAATCAAATGCCAACCTGCAATGCAGAAGGATCCTCTTGTCCTCTGTTAGGTCGAATGACCATCTATGTGAACCAAATGTTCATATCATTGCTCTCAAAATCAAAATCTATATGATTCAACTTAAACTTATTGAACCATAATTTTTCCAAAGTCTGTCATCTACAGACCGCAATTGCCCATTTGGCAAATTTCATGCCCATCTAGCATTCTTGATGTTTGTTGTTGTCGAAACTTTTTGTCTGACAACCATCTTCAATTCCATCATCAATTCCCCCCTTTGTCAACTGAAAGGAGAGACCACAAGTGGTTTCATGAACCATCATCACTGGAATTTTGAATTCCCCCCCTTAAGGTGCATGAGAGTTACATCATTGTACTCCCCCCTTCTAGGTTCAAGAGAGTACCATACTTGTTTCATTTGAGTACAACACAAAGTGGGCATGCAGAAAAAACCACATGTTATCTCATCCCGTGAGGGCCATGCTCGAAAGCTACGCCATAAGGGGACCACTTATGTGAGGTACAAAAATGTTATGTGATACAAGATTGGTCTTTACTCGAGATTGAATTCTACGGTAAGACTTATATAATCACTTGGTTGTTGATGACCATTGCCAAGGATCAATCCACTCATAGTGAATTTTCAATCTTGCAGGTTTCTTCAGTGTTGAACATCTTTCTAAAGAATGGTTATGCTTGCCACAATGCTGGCAAGGATGGAGATCAAAACACTGATTTTCCATGTGACCAACTCAATTACAATGTTGGCACTTATCATTCTGATGTTGAACTTGAATAGGTGAAGTTGAAGCTTCTTGAAGGAATTCAGCACTATGGAACTTGATTGGTCTGGAATAATCGAGAATATGAAAGGTAACTTCCTTGTCATATCCAAGTTCTGTTATATTCTTGTTGTAGATGATTTCTTCCCAAGGTCTTATGATGGGCTTGGAAAGAGTATTCTGAACCCATTGCTTTGAAATCCATGGAAGTGGATTTACTGCATGTTGATGCATCATTGGAAGGTTTTCTTCACTGAAATCAAAAGAAAACTCTTGAAATGTAGGTTCATGAATAGATTCAACTTCGTCTGAAACTGATTCTGAAGTTGTATCACTACCTTGTTCCTTCAGTGACTGTTGATCAAAAACATCATCATCATAGAGAGGGTTGTGCTGAACAAAAACTAGTTCAGAACACTTCACTGGCTATCAATTTTTGAGATCTATCAACTCATCATTCAATAATTGGGATAGAGATTGAAGAAGTCTAACTTTAGCTTGCGTCACTTGCAAACAAGTTAGCACTGATTGAAGAGTTGTTTTGTTCAATATCATTGTGTTGTCTTCAGTGGTGTTTATTAGAGTGTTCAGTAACTCTAATAATTCATGATTTTGAGCCATTTAAAAACACTAAATGAAGTATCTTTGTGCAGGTAGATCCTTATTACAATTTGACTCAACAGAAGAAGGTTTATTTGCAACTCGATCACTTGAATCGCTCGCATGAACTTCACGCTCGATTGTTATTCACGCTCACTTGAACTTCATGCTCGCTTGCTATTCATGCTCACTTGAACTTGCCTTGCTTTAACTTGCTTCCAGGAAGTTGAGGATGTTGGTTACCACCGAAAATGCATCCAAAAACTTGTGATGTTTTACAATGATTTAAACTTCTCAATCTTGTCAATTTGGACTCAAAATTACAATGTATCTTGGGTGTCGGGCTCAACCGAAAATGCACCTTATGACAAATTCAATTTCACTTGATATATAAAGACAAGTGAACTTACAAAAGGACTATTTGCAAGTTACAATAAATCATGATTCAAAGTTGAGTTGATCTTCAAATTTGATGTTGTTTTCGACTCCAAGTCACGTCCAATTATCCTTCCATTACTATCTTGATTTATGCATTGTTGATATGATTGCTAATTTAATATCTTCGTTGCTTCTTGATTACGTGCGCTCCATTGTGCTTGAATTTCATTAACTGAGTGCTTGATTTTCCTTAACTTCATGTGTGTTGTATTAAATGATCAATAATTATGTCAAGACTAGACATAAATCATAATGCTCCATGAAAATATTACCATCACACACAAGTACAAGGTATTCCTAAGATCCCCTTATTCAATTTTGGGCGGATCTAGGACACTTCAACGGCACAAAAAAAATCATTTTTATTATAATTATTTTCTTGATACAACTAGCTCTCACACTTGTCAAGATCTCTATCCTTTCAATGAAATGAAACTTGTCAAAATTTGACAATTTCTTTTATACAATATTACCCTCCAATAAAAGTGAAAAAACCATCATTTTATTCTAAAAATACTTCTTATCACTCCAAAAGTTGTTCATAGGGAATATTTTAATAAAATATTGTTTATAAAGCATATGCCATTCAAAAAGGATTTCAATAATCGTTTAACCAAAAATATGGAAGTGTAATGCCCCTGGGGTTCAGAAATCTCGGCAATATGTGCTATCTCAACAGCATGCTTCAATGTCTCACATACACGCCTCCTCTGGTGAATTTTTGCCTCAGAAATCAACATTCTTCTGTATGTGAATCTTGCAACGGTCACTGCCCCTTTTGTTTGGTGGAGAAGCGGATCACGAAGTCTCTAAACAACGACATTCCACTTGATGCTCCTTTGAAGATCTAGAGCTCTTTAGAGCTTTTTGCGAAGCATTTCAGGTCTGGAAGGCAGGAAGATGCTCACGAATTTCTCTGTTACTTAATCGAGGCCTGCAATGACGTTTGTGTTAAGCTGTACAAGGCACATGATAGTCAAGGAGGTGAGACATCAAAGAGTGAGCCTGACACCATTATTAAAGATTGGCGGTGTGTTGCAAAGCCAAGTCAAGTGTCTTTCCTGCAGAGTAGAGTCGAACAAGATGGACGAGATTATGGATATCAACCTTGATATATTGCATGCAAGCTCATTGAAAGAAGCCTTTTGTCGTTATTTTCAGTCGGAGCTGCTTGATGGAAATGTGTGTGGCGTTCGGATCACAGAGCTTCTTGAATAGGGGTGTTGATCACATGGCTTGATCGGATCTACATCCTCAACGAATCGGATCGGATCGGATCAATAGATCTGTTTTTGTTGGCTGGCACTACCATATGTTTAAAGATGATGCTTTGAGGAGTCACTCTTTTTTCAGTGAATGTAGCAGATTCCCACGACCAAATACAAACTGGAAACCCTTTAAATTTGCAAACATTCTGAGATGGAATAACACAACAGAGACTTTACTATAATTTAAGCCCTGCACTCAATCAATTTGAAAAAAATTCTACCATGATTGTGCTAAATCCGAAGCACTTGGTGTCCACTTCACTTTCCGTTGCAACAATGAGACAAACTCACTGAAATATCACTTATAGCTAGAATCAAAATGCTCTGTATCCAAAGTTCAATTCATAGGTTCAAGTCTTATCGAGAATACTCGCTATCAGAAATTTGCACGGCCAAACCACTTTTGATTCTCGTGGCTTCCTTTAGTAATGAATTTATGTATTAAAGCATTTACAGCCATTTCATCAAACTCGCAGACAAATCTGATAGGCGTACGTTCTAGATCTAATTAGAAGAAAAGATCATGCCAATTTATAAACAAAAGTCGTCGAAAGGATGGCCCATGTGTCTTACTCTTCGTGACCTCCTGAATTTGGCACTAAAACCCTCAATCGTGCCAATGAGATAAGCAAGTCTTCTCTTCCATGAAGTTGTTCAGAACAATATCCACACTGCTCAGAATTTTATCGCCCGAATTCATGTCCTCGTTGTTCAGAAATCACGCAGCACTGCTTCATTTATGCATCTAAAATAGATCACAGTCACCAAAATGATTCGTCTAGTATTTTACAAACGATTTCACAAATGAAACCCATCCCATATGAAAACTAGCAGAGTCAACTTTACTTCTTCACTCGCTCTGATATTTTCATCATGTTTTCACCATGGCTCTGATACCAATTGTTAAATCATAAACAAGAACAACAACATGGCAGAAAAGGCTCACTAGCCAACACTTAATTTATTCACTCCAATGTTTCATATTTATAGTACAATGGGTGATGCCACCTCATAGAGATATTTTCTATAGATCCTAAAATCATGCATGATGACTAGGCTAGGCAATCTTAACTAAATCATTAGTCATCACTTGAGGATATATAACTAATATCCTAAATGAATAATACAAATATAGGTGACAATTTAGACTTAGTGATTGGTAAAGGTAAGCCATAGGCTAACACCATTGTATGGTGTTGCTCTACCTCAAGGGTTTTCTTATAATAAAATTTGGTTTCATCTATATTGCTTTGTGGATCTATTGTGATATTTTTGTTTTCAGTCTTTGGTACTTAACAGTCTTACACAGAGTTTTGCACCTAGGAGCTTTACATTGACGATATAATTGCATTACGGTTTAGACCATGGGAATTGAGGTCATATACAAAAGCAATATGTATCGTACATGTTTTCTCCTTTCCCTCGTACTAATTATAGTGTCCATAATTGTTAAAGTAAAATATTGATTCGATGCCATTGATGGACAAATTTTGTGACCAAATTTACCCCAAGGAAGAAATGACTTCTCTCTTGCACACACTCACCCTCTTGGAATGCCTGAAGCCATACATTAGATAGAGATTCAATGGAACAAGCAATGCAACCACATGTTCTTAACAAGCAACATGAGGCTTTATTGGCTTAACACACATGGTTGTGTGAGATACACTCTTTAAAGTACTCACTTTTCATACAAGCTTGGGTACTTAAGCAAAAGATACACAGATTTAACTAGACATACTATTAATTTACCCTATAATTAAATGTTGTTGGATTTTGTAGTTTGTGTGAAATAGAGTTGTTGTTCTTCTGCATTTTGTGAGATGAAAAGTTATGAAATGATCAAGGCCACCCAATCTTATTATGAATTTTTCCCACTGGAAGGTAATGAGATTTCTTTCCAGTCTCACATGTTGCTATCAAGATTATCACATGGACAAACTAAAGTGATGCAATCAAATCTTTCATTTCGTTATTATCCATTTATATACTTGAATTTGGAAATCAAATTATCAACTAATATGTGGTGCAAATCCAATCATATCAGATCATGTTTCTCCAGTGCTAGATCACTAATTTATCTTATGGGTAATTATTTCGGTGCAAGGATGATGCTATCTGCAAATACTATAACAAGAACAACGTCCAAATGAACTATAGACTCACCATTAGTTGATTGCATCCCTTTTAATTCTAGGGAGTCACAAATCGCAAACTTATTTTCAAGTTGGTCACGACATAGAGGACAAATGCAAAGGTTAGTTCTCTATTAATTTAATAAGAGCAACTCAACAAGCATCATTGCTTTGTTTTCAAAATGTTGCTACATTTTATATCCAAAATCACTAGAAACAACATATTAGTACTTGACATGGCAATAAGTAAACATGAACAACTTTTCTTTCTTAAATAATGTTTTTTTTTTTTTTTTTTTTTTTTTTTTTTTTTTTTTTTTTTTTATCGTTTTCATTGTTTAATAGACTATACATATTGAAGATTAGATATAATGTATAGATATAACTATGCATCCCTTTGGAAGGGCATGTGGCAAGTTTTTGTGCTACACAACACTCCATAATCAATAGTGTTTGGATCCAAAGCTAACTATGTGTCAATTTGGAAAGTAAAATAGAATTATGTTGTATTTTTTCAAAGAGAGAAGAAAAAAGAAAACATATATTAATATTTCAAGTATAAATTAGATATGCACGATGTTGTGCCTTTCTAGCACTCTCAAAAGGAAAAAAAACTAAGCTACAATTTCATCATAAAAATCTATGGGTCCCCTACTCAAATGCGTTCATCATACATCTTCTAATGCTTCTAACCAGGATTATATCCTAACACAACAAGAACATAAAACAAAGGTTGAAAATCTAGACTAAAGTAATTTCCAGCATTGATGGTCACATGTAGATATGTTTTTAGGAACAAATAGAGATAGTCTTAACTGGAAGAGCATGCCCATCCACTTCTTTCTTGATATTGATCTCCCCCTCCTACAATATTAAAGCTTCTTTAGATAACATATATGCTTTCATGTTGAGTTCCCTATATACATGTTGGAATGAGAGAATGTAACATATCCACTACGGCCTAATAGATTTTTCGCCTTTTTCTCGAGGGACAGAATCCCCAAGTTCCTACGAGGTCCTAGCACAGGCTAGCTCTTTCTGTCAGAACCTTCACTAAACCAATCCACCGGTTCTTTCATTGAAAACCCGTCGTGTTCAACTCAAGCACCAAGCGCGGGCTTCACCTCCATGTGATCATCGATTATGACCCTAGGCCAAGCCAAGAGGCGCCTTTCGCAATTCGCGACTCAGCGATGCCCGAGATTCAAGTCCTTCGATTCCTCAAACCCCGAAACCTGAAATCGTACCTTCATTGAAATCGACGGCTGTGAATCTCCCCTTGATCCGACGGTCCTGGCCGTATCGGGATTTCAGTAACCGGGAGTTCGAAATGCAAGAGAGTCGAGTATTTCGACTCTTTGAACCCCGAAACCCGAAATCCAATACGCGATTTCTTGTACGAGATCCGACGTTCCTCGATGACATGGATCCAACGGTCCAAATCTCTTCGGAGTTTCATGAACCGGGAGTTCACGATACAACGACTCCAGAACTCCTATCACTCAAATCCCCGAATTTCAATATGGGAATTCATGTAGGAGATCAACGAACCTCATTGATAAAGATCTGACGGTCACTATCCCTCATGAGTTTAAGGGCGTTGAAGGACACTCAACCTTAACCCCCTTGTTGTCCTACGAGATCCAATGGATTACGGGGTTTTGGAGCTTTCCCTGAACTCTGACTGCTCACCACACGTCTCCTCCGATGGACGGTCCAGATCCTCTCGAAGTTTCGTGAACTGGGATTTCGTGACTCGCGAAGACGAGGGGTCTTCCCCTTTGGTCTTCTGGGTGCCGAAACGCCGAAATGCCGAAAACTATTCACACTAATCTAATTCGAAGTTTTGCATACCGGGACTTCGCGACTTGCGACGACGAAGGGTCTTGCCCTTTGGTTTCTCAGGTGTCGAAATGCCGAAATGCCGAAACCTATTCACACTAAGCTAATTCGGAGTTTCGCATACCGGGACTTCGCAACTTGCGACAACGAAGGGTCTTGCCCTTTGGTTTCCTAGGTGTCAAAACGTCGAAATGCCGAAATGTTGATGAACGGGTCTGAATACTTCGAGACTTTCGGGACGTTGCCAAGTCCACCCTCTTGCCTATGCAAAGGTTAAGGTCGACGGGCAATAGAGCTTCGACAAATCTTTCAGAGGGTTCTTGGGTAAATTATCCCTAAGCTTGGTGACCTGAGTAAAAGTCTTTCTAATTCATCGAGCTATAAATTTGGTGGTAAGGGTAAAGTAAACTCGTGGGTTTACTATCATGGTACTCCTTTCGAGAGACTCACTCTGACTCTAGAGTGCGAGGAAGATTCCCGAGAGAAGTGCCTTCAGGAAATTAAACCAGGGCATAGCGCGAGCCAAGTAGATAGGACAATTCTCAAGTGAACAGACTCGTATTCTAAACCTACTCGTTCTATACATAGACCGATTATGGTCATATAAGTATAAGCATGTATCCCTTGTCTCCAAATCAAAACACAAGCAAACACTTCCATACATAAACCATTTATGAGCGTATAAACATGAGCATGCATTCGATTAAAAAATACAAGACATAACACTTATCAAAAAACATCAGGTGTGACGCGACTGCTGAGAGGGGTGCTCGTTTCCACCCAACCATAGGCTCAGTGACTCCAAACGGATTTACCACTAGCCACTCTCGAGCTAGACCACGATGTTTGAGGTTCAATTTTCTACTTCCAGCTTAACGAAAGTCAAGGACGAAGGTTACTCTCCTTCTCCTCTGTTCAGAACTCCCTGTGTTTCCAAAGTTTCTCCAGTTCTTCCTTGTGATCTCCGTCGCGCGCGTTCTCCTCTCCTCTCTCCCTTACCACACTTCCTCTCTTGCCTTTTTCCTGCAAGATTGCGTGTGGCGTGAATTTCCCCGTCCACGGTCATGTCTGGGAGTTGTTACGGATGGGCGGTTCACCCCCATCCCCTCATTAACTCCTAAGGAGCCTCCCCACCTACCAATCTGATGGGAAATCCATTCCAGGGTCAGAGAGCTGCTTTGATCTTTGAGCAAGTAAAAACCAGTATGGTACTGGCCTGGTGGAAGTTAACGCAACCATTCCAGGTCCCTTACACCACCTCTCCTTAGCCATCGTGGTCTCTTTTAGCACATCCCCCTCCCAGCAGCCATGCAACACATATTCATAACATATTTTACATTCATCGACCTTTTATAAAAAGGTCCATCAAATCAAACATTCACATGTTTGAGTTTGCCATAGTTCTTTGCGAATATAGTTATTTTTACAGACTGGGGGAAACAGGGTGTTACAATTCCCTCCCCCTTAAAGGAACATCGTCCTCGATGTTCTATCTATCAATATGACGTGCATGTACAGAAGTAAACAAAATCAGATATGTTTGTTTCATGGCATCTTCCATTTCCCAGGTAGCCTCATCTGGGCCAAAATGTTTCCACTGCACCTTGACCTGTGCAATGGTTCGGTTCCTGAGTGGGGTTTCCTTTCTGTCTAGTATGCATTGAGGTTCTAGCAGGAATTCTCCCTTCGGTTCCACCTGGATCACAAACCAGTCAATTATATGATTAGAATCATGTACATATTTTTTCAATAATGAAACATGAAAAACATTATGTGCTTTTGCTGTGGGAGGAAGTGCTAGCCTATAGGCTACAGGTCCCACTCTATATATAACTTCAAAGGGTCTGCAATACCGAGGTGCCAACTTGGCACAAGCTCCCATCCTTAGGGAACTCTTCCTGGGCCTAACTCTGAGATGTACGTGGTCTCCCGTCTTGAATTCTCTTGGAGTTCTCTTTCGGTCGACGTAACTTTTCTATCTGTTCTAAGCGACCTTTAGGTTTTGCTTTATCTGAATCACTTGTTGTTCCATTTATTTCAACATGTCAGGTCCAATAGTAATTTTGTTTACTGGGTTACTCCAACTGACTGGGGTGTTTCACGATCTACCATAGAGGACTTCAAAGGGACTCATCTTCATGGATTCTTGGTAGCCGTTATTGTAGGCAAATTCCACCAGTGGTAGGTAATCTTCCCACTTCTTGGGTTGATGCATTACATGCATTCTTAGCATGTCTTCCAGTATTTGGTTCACTCTTTCCGTCTGTCCATCGGTTTGAGGATGATAGGTTGTGCTAAACAGTAATTTGGTCTCTAGACCAGCCATCAAGGATTTCCAAAAGTTGGAAGTAAATTTCGTGTCTCTGTCAAACACGGTCTCTTTAGGCATACCATGTAGTCTGAATATCTCCTTCATGAATATGCTGGCGATATCTATTGCCTTGCAAGTTGATTTGACGGGGATAAAATGGGCGGACTTGCTCAGTTTATCCACCACTACCATGATGGCGTCATTCTATTCGGTCGATGTTGGTAATCCGGTGATGAAGTCCATGGAAATGGTTTCCCATTTCCATTCCGGGATTGGTAGAGGTTGTAATAATCCTATTGGGTGCCGGTGTTCTGCTTTAACCTGTTGGCATTCTAGGCACTTAGCTAAATAGTTAGCTATGTCTTTCTTTAACCCAGGCCAATAGAATTGTTTCCTAGTGGCCGTGATCATCTTCTGATATCTCGGGTGACCAGTATATGGTCTTTTCTGTAGTTCATCCATTATGAACCTCTTCAAGTCGTCACAATCTGGAATGTACAATATGTTTCTGTAAGTTAGCAGACCTCCATCTATCATCTGGTAGCCTTCATACTTTATTCCTGCGGGTTCTTGCTCCAGGTATGAGGTTACGGTCTGGAAGAATGTGTTTGTTTCTTGTGCATTCCTAACTCTTTCTTTGACATTAGTCTCACAGGTACTCACCACTGCCAGGTGAATTGTTTTCATACTTCTACTAAGGGCATCGACCACCTTATTTTACTTTCCTTTAACATGTTTGATTTCAAAATCAAACTCACTAAGGAGGGCCATCCACCTAGCTTGTCTGGCATTGAGCTTTGGTTGGTCAAACAGATATCGCAATTCACAGTGGTCTGTCATAAGTACAAATTTCCTTCCCAGGAGGTAATGCCTCCACATTTTTAGGGTGTGCATTATGGCGCCCAGCTCTAGATCATGGGTCACATAGTTGACTTCGTGCTCATTCAATTTTCAGGATTCATAGCAGACTACACTTTCTTCTTGCATAAGGACTCCTCTGAGCCCTTCCTTACAGGCATCTGTGCACACGAGGAACTCGTTTTCGGGATCAGCAATCTTCAGCACAGGTGCATGGGTCAGAAGGTGTTTCAAGGATTGAAATATTTCTTCACATTCTTGTGTCCACATGAATTTAGCTCCCTTCTTCTGGAGGGCAGTGATTGGACAACCAATCTTGGAGAATCCTTTTATAAATCTCCTATAGTATCCTGCTAAGCCCATAAAGGATCTGATATCTGAAACGTCCTTTGGGGTAGGCCATTTCATGATAGACCTGATCTTGTCAGGATCTACTGCTACTCCCTCTTCAGATATGACATGGCCCAAGTAATGTATTTGCTTCTGGAAAAATTCGCACTTGCTAAATTTGGCATAGAGTTGATGTTCTCTTAGCACCTGAAGCACAAGTCTAAGATGTTCCTCATGTTCCTCTCTATTCTTGGAGTAAATTAATATATCGTCAATAAAAACCAGTACAAATTTGTCTAGGAATTTGCTAAGCACATTGTTCATCAAGCACATAAAAGTGGCAGGGGCATTGGTCAATCCAAATGGTACCACTACAAACTCACAGTGACCGTATCTCATCTTGAAGGTAGTTTTGTGGATGTCTTCACCCTTGATTTGGACTTGATGGTATCCAGATCTCAAGTCAATCTTTGAGAAGATGGAAGCACCTCCCAATTGATTGAACAGGTCATCGATCATGGGTAAGGGGTACTTGTTCTTTATGGTTATCTTATTGAGTTGTCTATAATCTATGCATAGTCGGAGGGTACCATCCTTCTTTTTCACGAACATGATTGATGCTCCCCATGGAGACACGCTGGGTCAGATATAGCCTCTGTCCATCATTTCTTTTAGTTGTAATTTAAGCTCAACTAGCTCGAGTGTGCTCATCCTGTAGGGTGTCCTAGACACTAGCACCGCTCCCGGTGCAAGTTCTATCGAGAAGTCAATGTCCCTTCTCGGAGGTAAACCCGATACCTCTTCTGGAAATACATCTCTATATTCTCTTAGTGTGGGGTGGTCTTCAAGGCTTGGTTTGTCATCTTCAACTGATTCCAACACCTGTATCGCATATAGTAGACATCCCTTTCTGCAATACTTTCTCATTTGAAGGGCTGATATTCGTCTCACCGAGACAGGTTTTTGGATCCCTTGAAGGGTTATCTTCTTCCTTCTTCACTTACACATTCTAAGGTTTTATGGTAACAGTCCAGTCTGGCTTTATATGTGGCTAGCCAGTCCATACCAATCAACAGGTCATACGATCCTAGGGGTAATACGTTAAGGGTTGCTTGGGTGGGGAATTCACCCATAGTGAATTGGCAAGCTGGTATGACCTCCGCTACCTTTCTTTTGGTTCCAGTGGTTAATTGTACCAACCATGGCTTGGCGTGTTTATGTGGTTGTAATTTACACTTATCAACAGCCTTAGGGGCTATATAACTCAAATTTGAACCAGGGTCAATTAGAATAGACACTAGATGGTTGGTGATCATACCTTCCACCTCCACCACTGAAGCTTAGTGGTCAGCTTGTTTATTATCCAAGGCTGCATAAATTTGCGGCACATTCCTAGCCACATCATTGATGGTGGTAGCTTCTTGAATGTTGTAAATTCTTCGACTGTTCTGCTGTCGGTGCGGGCAGTCCCTCAGTAGATGTTCTTCTCCACAACCCCAACATTTTAAGGGTTCTTTCTTCGGGTTCTCAATCTTTCCTAGGGTAGATCCAAAAGATTTATTTCCACTCTGGGAGGGGAAATTCTGTTGGTGTACACTTCGGGTTGGAAAGCTCATCCTTGAGTCCTTTTTATAGTTTTTAAATCTTGGGGATTTAAACCCCTTTTTATGGAATCCTGACTATTCTTCTGCTTCCAGCCTTCGCAAGGTTTTGTTCGATGCCCAAGCTGTTCATAACAATATCTTGCCTTTCGTATAGTATCTTCTAGGGTCTTTGACTTGTCAAACTTGATCATGTTCTGATAGTCCTTAGGTAGTCCACTAATGAATCATTGCACCTTTGCCTTTTCTGCTTTTATATAGGGTATGTACCTCAGCAATTCGAGGAATCTGCTGACATATTCCTCTATGGTGCATTGCCCTAGCTTGAGTTCATAGAATTCTTTAGTCTTTTCGTCTAAATACTTTTCCGACAGATACTTCTTCCTGAAGTATTTCTCAAACCGTTCCCAAGATAAGTCTTCTTCGTGAATCCCTTTTACCTTCTTAAGGTCTTCCCACCAAATGGAAGCCTTCCCATTCAGGTTGAAAGTGGCTACTCGGGCCTTCAAATTTTTCGAGAAGTCATGGACTCTGAAATACTTATTTAGTCCAAGCAGCCAAGCCTCCGCTTCCTCTCCCTTCTTTATTTCACCATCGAAAGAGGGTGGCTTGGCCTTCTTGAATTCTTCGAGATTATGATTTTTTGAATGATTTCGCTTCTTCCGTTTTCTTCGGGAATAAGAACTAGTTCTGCTACTAGAAGATCCCTCCGAGTCGCTAGTTTCCTTTCCAGAGGAATTGTCTGACGCTTGTCCCTTATCTCTGGGGTGAACCTTTCTCGAGGTGCTCCTCCCAGTGTGGCCACTTAAAGGGCCATGTTTCCGTATCCCAGGTGGGCTTCGACTTCTCTTTGTCTGTCGTTGGTCTGTGTGACTGGTGTCAGGTCCATGCTACAATTGTCTTTGTATGTCGGATAAGCTCTGCAGCAAGGCTACATTAATCTTCGTTTTCTTCTCTTGCTCTTTTATCAACCTCTCGTTGTCGGCCTTACAACTCTGTAGTTCGACAATGAGGCTTCTCACAGTCTCAGCTAGATCCGGAGGGGTTTCTATTTCTTTCCTTTCGTCAGACTCTTTGTCTCTATTGTGGGATCCATCCCCTGCTTTGTGGTGCATCACCATTCTATCGTCTGCAGTTTCCTGCGATTGATCGTCCGCTTGTTGTGCAAGAAAAACACTTATTGTTAGTCAACATTATATTCATTCACAATCAGCGCATAATTCATATTTTTCAAATGCATACACACAATAGGAATTTTCATTCTTAACTTCGACTTTTGATAAGGGGGGGTTAGGATAGAGAGCTACTCCTTTTAAGAGTACTTCAGATGGAGTTCCTTCACAACTCGTCCATGAGCCCAAGCAGGCCAAGTGTTGTAACCATGCTCTGATACCAATTTGTAACATATCCACTACGACCTAATAGATTTTTCGCCTTTTTTTCGAGGGACAGAATCCCCGAGTTCCTACGAGGTCCTAGCGTAGGCTAGCTCTTCCTGTCGGAACTTTCACTAAACCAATCCACCAGTTCTTTCATTGAAAACCCATCGTGTTCAACTCAAGCACCAAGTGCGGGCTTCACCTCCATGTGATCATCGGTTATGACCCCGGGCCAAGCCAAGAGGCACCTTTCGTAATTCGTGACTCAGCGATGCCCGAGATTCAAGTCCTTCAACTCCTCAAACCCCGAAACCTGAAATCCTACCTTCATTGAGATCGACGGCTGCGAATCTCCCCCTGATTCGATGGTCCTGGCCGTATCGGGATTTCGGTAACCGGGAGTTCGAAATGCAAGAGAGTCGAGTATTTTGACTCTTCGAACCTTGAAACCCGAAATCCGATACGCGAGTTCTTGTACGAGATTCAACGGTCCTCGATGATATGGATCGAACGGTCCAGATCTCTTCGGAGTTTCATGAACTGGGAGTTCACGATACAACGACTCCAGAACTCCTATCACTCAAATCCCCGAATTCCAATATGGGAATTTGTGTAGGAGATCAACGAACCTCGTTGATCTGGATCTGATGGTCACTATCCCTCTTGAGATTAAGGGCGTTGAAGGACACTCAGCCTTAACCCCCTTGCTGTCCTACGAGATCCAATGGCTTACAAGGTTTCGAAGCTTTCCCCGAACTCTGACCGCTCACCACGAGTCTCCTCCGATGGATGGTCCAGATCCTCCCGGAGTTTCGTGAACCGGGATTTCACAACTCGCGAAGACGAGGGGTCTTCCCCTTTGGTCTCCCAGGTGTCGAAACGTCGAAATGCCGAAACCTATTCACACTAAGCTAATTCAGAGTTTCGCATACCGGGACTTCGCGACTTGCGACGACCAAGGGTCTTGCCCTTTGGTTTCCCGGGTGCCGAAACGCCGAAATGTTAAAATTCCAAAACCTATTCACATTAAGCTAATTCGGATTTTCGCATACCGGGACTTCATGACTTGCGACGACGAAGGGTCTTGCCCTTTGGTTTCTCGGGTGCCGAAACGCCGAAATCTTGAAACCTATTCACACTAAGCTAATTCGAAGTTTCGCATACCGGGACTTCGTGACTTGCGACGATGAAGGGTCTTTCCCTTTGGTTTCCTAGGTGCCGAAACGTCGAAATGCCAAAATGCCGAAATCTATTCACACTAAGCTAATTCGAAGTTTCGCATACCGGGGCTTCACGACTTGCGACAACAAAGGGCCTTTCCCTTTGGTTTCCCAGGTGCCGAAACACCGAAATGTCGAAATGTCGATGAATGGGTCCGAATACTCCGGGACTNTGGTTTCCTAGGTGCCGAAACGTCGAAATGCCAAAATGCCGAAACCTATTCACACTAAGCTAATTCGAAGTTTCGCATACCGGGGCTTCACGACTTGCGACAACAAAGGGCCTTTCCCTTTGGTTTCCCAGGTGCCGAAACACCGAAATGTCGAAATGTCGATGAATGGGTCCGAATACTCCGGGACTTTCAGGACGTTGCCAATTCCACCCTCCTGCCTATGCAAAGGTTAAGGTCGATGGGCAATAGAGCTCCAACAGATCTTTCAAAGGGTTCTTGGGTAAATTATCCCTAGGCTTGGTGACCCGAGTAAAAGTCTTTCTAATTCACTAGGCTATAAATTTGGTGGTAAGGGTAAAGTAAACTCGTGGGTTTACTATCATGGTAGTCCTTTCGAGGGACTCACTCCGACTCTGGAGTGCGAGGAAACTTCCCGAGAGAAGTGCCTTCGGGAAATTAAACCAGGGCATAGCGTGAGCCAAGTAGATAAGACAATTCTCAAGGGAACGAACTTGTATTATGAACCTACTCATTCTATACATAGACCGATTATGGTCATATACGTATAAGCATGTATCCCTTGTCTCCAAATCAAAACACAGGCAAACACTTCTATACAGAAAACATTTATGAGCGTATAAACATGAGCATGCATTTGATTAAAAAATAAAAGACATAACACTTATCAGAAAACACCAGGTGTGACGCGACTGCTGAGAGGGGTGCTCGTTTCCACCCAACCGTAGGCTCAGTGACTCCAAACGGATTTACCACTAGCCACCCCCGAGCTAGACCACGATGCTCGAGGTTCAATTTTCTACTTCCATCTTAACGAAAGTCAAGGACAAAGGTTACTCTCCTTCTCCTCTGTTCAAAACTCCCTGTGTTTCCATAGTTTCTCTAGTTCTTCCCCACGATCTCCGTCGCGCGCGTTCTCCTCTCCTCTCTCCCTTACCACACTTCCTCTCTTTTAGTACATCCCCCTCCCAGCAGCCATGAAACACATATTCATAACATATTTTATATTCATCGACCTTTTATAAAAAGGTCCATCAAATCAAACATTCACATGTTCGAGTTTGCCATAGTTCTTGGCCAATATAGTTATTTTTACAGACTGGGGGAAACAAGGTGTTACAGAGAAGATCAAAATGAGCCCTAGCCTCTCAGATCTTGTCCATAATAGGTGCTAGTAATAAGTTTTCCAACTTGTAATTTCCATTTCCCACTCAACAATGAGCTTGGAATAACCTAATATTTGTCTACAATTTAAACCTCTTTCCATAGCAATTTTCAACATCAATCAAAGAGAAAACTATTGTACTTTGTTGTTAATTCCTTCCCCAACTATTTCCTTAAAAGCAATCACATGGTTGTCCCTTAAAAACATAATTTCCCCTACTCTACATTTTCCCAGAATACCTTAGCACACTCCACCAAAATAACTCCTTGCCTTTGATTTTTATCAATCTCATGATACTTCAAATTTCTTTGGGTCTTCATCTTTATTGGTTTCAAATTCCCCTATAAGCATATCTGGTTAGATGATTGATTTGTATTGGTAAAATCTCCTTTCTTTGAAATATAATTTCATTTCTCACCAACCATATTTCCCACACCATAGTACAAGGTAGATCTATAAGGTTACTTACTTCTCTATCCCTATGCCAAACTTCAAAGCATTTTAAAACAATATTGCCCTCCCACTTGCCTTTTCCAACTATTAGTTTCATAGTCTCTCTCAATATTTGTTTTGTATATGAGCAATGCATCAACAAGTGATTTACAGATTCATCCTCTTTTTACACAAAATACTCCATCCAAGACCCTGCCATGTCCTCTTCTCGCAGTTATATCAAGTTAAAACTTTATAATGCTAACCATAATAAAATCCTAGCCTTTAATGGACACTTAATCTTCCACAAAGTATTCCACCATCTTTCTCTCCTTCTTTAGTTTCCTTCATTCTGGCCTCGTACCCTAATTGTGTTGTGTATGCTCCACATGATTTATTTTAAGATCATATAATTTCATCTTCCATTGTACTAAGTCTAATAGTACTGTTTTTAAGATTATAGATACATCACTGTCATTCCTCTACTATCTCTCCTTATAAATCCAATTGGGTTTCTAATTTTAACCCTTAGTTCCATATTGATCTTGATTATGGGTCTATTGCATCTACTAAACTATGAATCCCAATATTTGCACGTCTAGTTTTTAAAGGTTCAAATAGCGTGTAGTTTCCTACACACCCCATTCATGGGTCTTTTCCAAACCTAATATTTTATCCATTCCCTACCTTCCAAACTAGCCATCTCACTAACATAGGAAAATTCTTAACTAAGGCCTTCCAAATAATTGACCCCCCTACAAGCTTCTTTCCTTTGTTATTGATCCAATCCTCCACTACTCTTGGAGCTATATACTTTTCTATCATCACTTGCCCCATAATCCTTCTTTCTTCATCATTATCCATAATTTTTTTGTTGTTGGGGCTTGTCTAAATAGGTGTATATTCTTTAAACCCCACCCTCCATCATTCATAAGTTGTGCAAGTTTTCTCTACTTTACCAAAGGAATCCCCTCCTTTTCCCTTTTCCCTATCCATAGAAAGGTAAAGAATTTCTTTCTAATTTTCTCCAACATTCCTTTCATAATGTAACCTACTAAATGCCATACACCAACATCCCCTCCAACATTAACTTTACTAAGGTCAATCTACCTCCTTTGGATAACCACCTATAGTACTAGTTTTTCACTCTCCCTTCAATTATTTCATGTATCCAATTCCAATCCTTTACCCTATAATCCTTAGGTTTAAGGCACAAACCGAAATATTAAAACTCATCATCAAAGAATTGGATGGTAAATGATTGTATCTAAGAACACTATCTTTCGAAGCCTTCTTCTAAACCATTGAATAACCATTAAGATTTATCCCAATTTGAATAATCAATAATCTAAAGTATAACCAACTAACCTTGTCATAAGCCTTGGCCATATTTTGTTTCATCACCAAAGTAAGAATTTTTTTTACCTTTATTGTGTATAGGACTTCTTGTGTTATTCCAATTTCATTATGAATTACATGTTATGACAGAAACCAAACTACTCTTTCAAGATAAAGCAATATAAGATTCCTTTAAGTATGCTAGCCAAAATCTTTGCAATAATTTTGTACACTAATTTACACAAAGAGATTGAGTTATAGTCATCAAAGGAATTTGGATAACTTTTTTTGAAATCGATGCTATAAAGGTGAATTTAAAGCACCCGACACTTTCCCTAAAACTCTAGATTCATCTATCACTCTTAGTATCTCTTCTTCTAGAAAATAGAACCCCAAATAAAATTCTAATGTCCACCCACATGGTCTCAAACTCTTTTCCATTTAAATGATAATAGTACATATTTTGATTCCTCCTTCGTAACTTTTTATGTTAGAGCATCATTCTCATGGTCTTCTATCATCACTGGAAAAAAGAAACCACTTTCAAAACTTTAGATACGTTGGCTCTTTGAGGTTCTTGGAATAAAATTCTAAAATGATTTACACCTACTTTTGTTATTTCATGGAACTTTTTTACTATGATCCCCGCCTTGTTCTTTATCTCCCATATTGTATTGATGTTTATCCTATGGTTTGCATAGTTTGAAAAAAAAAAACAATATTCCCATCCCCTTCCGTCAACCAAATTGTTGTACTCTTCAATAATTTCCTCTTTATCCTTTCTAATGCTTTATGTTTGTTTTTCTTATCTTTTGTAAAGGTACCTACATTATTATTTTCCAGTAGAATCTAGATCTAATCTTTAGTTTATGTAAGCCCATTTATGTAACCTACTATGTCTGGATACCTACAGTTTGAAAGGATGAATGGATAAATTTCATCAAACAATTCCACCTTATAACTAAGCCTCTCGACCTACCTTCTACATAAAGAGAGCAAAATGACCAATCTTTTAAACAAGATGACATAATTTCCTTAGATTTAGACCCCTCACAGGTTGTCTCTTAAATCAATACCAGATCTGGCTTCTAATTTACCAAAAATCTTTTGAGGGCTAAATTCTTATGGGCACCCACTACCTGTCTCACATTCAAGGAAATAATTTTCATGGTTTCAACCTTTATAAGGCACACATTCATCAAAGGCCCCTTTGATAAAAATCTATTTGCCTTCTTCGATCTCTCTTTTTGCCCTTTTTTTTTGCTGGGGATAAGTATGATTTTCTTCATACTTGTGGAGGTTTCCCTTAATCTAGGGCCAAACCTCCCTCTATCCTAGAGTCATCTTTTATGGTTTTATCCTTTCTCAGTCTTAGCTTATAGCTTATAACTAGATACTTTTCTCCCAACTTCCTCTAGTTCCAAGTCTTGTTCATCTCTGGAATCTCTACCCACCAAGGAATCAATTATGATCCTTGATACCCTAGGGGCATATCTAATTGGGAAATAAACCTCTGAGAATCTTCCATGTCATTCAATTCCCTATTGTCCATGTCAAGGTTTATACAAGGCATCTCTCTACCAAAAAGGCTATCCCAAATTGGAACTTTCTTAGATTGAATATCCTCAAGCTTATCCAAATTCTCAAATAATAGAGAAGGAGAATATGGTATATTATCAATTTTACATCTTTCCACATTGGAGCTTGGGAACCATTTATGGTGTGTGCACTTGTACTCCCCAGTTCTTCCTCATTCTACATCTCCTTTGCTCTTGATACTCCATCAACTTATTTTTGTTCAACATACTTCTCTTTACATACAAGTTCCACAATGCCATTTTCTTCTGTGATTTTGCCTAAGGATTATAAAACTTCCTTAGATTGTCTTAGCTACTTTTCCTTTTTAATCCAAACCTTCCTCCTACTTGGGTTATGACAATCTCTCCACATGTGTCCAGTCTCGCAACATTTTAAACATCTTAATGGAACATTCCAATAGTCCAATGTTTGGGTGAATTTACAATTTCCCCACTCTATCTCCATTTCTTTTGGTAAACCCTCAATAAGAACCATTTCTACCAAAAATTTAACTATATTTTTATCCACCTAACCTCAAAATCCTCCTATACATCTATGAATTTCCCTGAACCTCCTCCTAATTCCTTCAATACATCTATGTTCTAGAGTTCCATCGACAAACCTGACATCTTCAAATAGAGTGGCTGGACTTGGATCATTTCCTTATGTGGGTCAAAACTTGGCTCCTATTTTTTAATTATGTCTAGGATAGAAGGCCACAATACCAACTCTTTTCCATAATCTTCTTCACATTCTCCCTTTAATGGAATTCTAATGCCAACCATCCACAAATAAGTATGTGAAACACCAACAAGTATCCTAGGGTTTTTTATCATGCATTATCCATCCACCTATACAATGCCCCCTCTGTTACTTGTTTTCCCATAAACCAATAGGCAATGGCTCTTCCCATTAGCCATGCAATACCCTCCATACCAACATCCTCTCAAAGAACCAATTTAACCTTATTCCTTATGGTATTAATATTCTTACATTTTTTTCTTTACATAGCCGAATTTCATGATGAGATCCTTCCTCCTAAATGCTTCACCTTTGCCTCTAGCTATTCATCATTGGATAGCACTCTAAAACCCCTACCATGTTCATCAAGTCCTTATTTGATTCCTCGAGCTTCTAGAATGAAACTTTCTCGTCCATCAATAGTAAAGAGTCCCACCAATTGCACCTAATCAACGTGACCCTACTTATGTCAACACATGATTATGATTCATACTTCATTAATGATTGTGCCCCATTGACCTCATCCAAGATTTGGTCGTGTATCACTTAATCCCTGTCATTGTTAATGCTTGGTATACTTTCCCTTTTGGATTATCGACCTTAGGCTTTAGGTTTCCAAAGTGTATGGAGTTGTCTAATGACTCCTTCTTTTTGATATCTTTGCAAAAGTCCCTAGACCCTTTCTATATTTCCACTAGTTCATCCCCTGACAAAAGGACTAGTTTTTGGAAGGTCTCTTATTCATCCTCTGTATAATTAACTAGCTCTTCCTCCATATTACCCTAGTTTGGGAATTAAGTTGTATTTATTTATTGTGTAAGACTACTTTTGACATTGGTTGTTATTGTCACTTCAATGATCCATGGCAAGGACTAGTTGTTTCATAGTTTTCACTTGCTTATAAAACTATTCCTCTCTTTTTCAATTTAAAGTTATATAATTGTTTTTATTGATTTCAATTTTTTAATAAAAAATGTTAAACTAAATATGGCATAACCTTCATTGAAAAGGCTTCAAACTCAAATAGAGAGCACTTGGGGATGTTTACTAGAGGATGTAGTGGTTATCCATACAAACGTGAAAGGTTTCTTCAACCTGTATATTCTGTTATCAAGATGGACAAAGCACAAATTGTTGGTAGAGGGCCCTAGTTCATGGAGAGTGCAAACCTCTTTATGAAGCCATCATAACGTGGGTTTAACCTGCATATAGAATCTATATCGAAGGTCGTGATATAGTTTATATTGTTTAGTCTTCCCCTATCATATTGATACTAGAACACTAAAATCAATTGGTGATGCTTTGGACAAGTATGTTACACTGAAAGTAGAAATTAATGATTATGTTTCTAATACCTACGTCTTAATATTGTTTGTGTTGATTTAAGTAAAGGTTTTCCTAATGAAATTGTAGTATTGGAGAGTAGATGCGATCAGAGATGGACACGACATTTAGATTATGACAACCTTATGTTTCAATGCAGACTTTATTTTGATCACAAACATGTGGTTGCCTCTTGTCTAAAGGTAAAGCTTTCACATGCTACCAAAAAGAATATATGAACCCCCTTAAGTGGAAAGATTCGAAGATGGATAACCAAATAATACCTCACATAGACCTAATCCCCTTGCTCCAACAATTGACATTGTTCCATCTCCAAAGGCATACAATAAAGACATCAACAATCATTGCTCAAGCTGCAAATCCCCTCTCCCTAGTATCCATGTAATAAGACTCCTTTAGGAGGGGAAGATGAGACATGAATTAGATTTTTCATATTAAAAAAGGACCCAATTCTCATGGCTCCATTGGACAAGGTAAAACAATTAATTATGATAGAAACTTAAATGGCACCCAAACAATCAATTGGTTTACGAAAGTCAAGAGAAAGAAGGTAAAAAGGAGAAGAAATGGGGGAATATGATCTCCAACCAAGAAAATTTGGTTTGAGAGACTTTTTACTGAGATTTGTAAATTGTTTAAGCTTGGATGTAACCTTTGGCAGATAAATCGACATTTAATTCTTTGGATATAGAAATAGATTTGATATAATCTACAAAGCACTTCCATGGATTGCTCGAAAGGGGAGCAAATGTTCATAAATTTTATTGTAAATAATAAAAAATTCACCACAAGCTGACCATTGTGGTAAAACACAAAACACCCCTGGAAAATATAACTTGAAACCGGTAAATTTTAAGCTGATCACATTCACTTACAAATGAAAAAGAACCATGAGGGAAACAACATTGTCTTGGAAGAGAAATAATATTTTTTCATTTACAAAAATTGAGTTATTGTGCAAGGGAGCAACATAACCCCAACAAAAAATGCAACAATAGATAGGTGTTGAAGCAATTAAAAGTAGACAAGCTAACATAATACAACCCTACTAGATTGCCATTAAAGTGAGTTGCGAAGAGCACACCTCCGTGACCACAATCAACCACCTCAATAATGAAATTACATGGCACTACTATACATTAGAAGTGGGTTCCACCTCAATGACTAGCTAACAACCCAAGGATCAACTATCTTGAAAATTTATTTTGTAGGAGCTTTTGTCATTGCATTTGAAAAGAGAGCCATGATTGCACATCTTTAGACATCATCCACCTAAGATGCACTCTACCAACTACAATTTCCCCGAATCCACGAACCCTCAATGATCTAAACAAGCTCGCCATTTCCCTTTACCAAATCTCCTTCACGAAGAACACATTTTGCAAGAGTTTAATAATAAGGAGTGAACAAAATCTCAATGGTCCTAGCACCTTCTCATGACGATCATTCATTTTAAATCCATAGGGTTATCACTACATAAAGGCGTACAACATACCACAAAATAACAAAAAAACCCTCAATAACAAGATTAAATAAACACCATGCCATCATAAGATACCAATAAATCTTCCATAATAAGAGGTGGAGATGCTTAAATCTTCTTTTACTCTTGCCCCAATTGCTTCTCACTCTTCCTTGTTATCATCATACAAAACTCTACACATTGGTGAAACCCTCTTAGGCTTGGAGTAGGAGGTGCATGCAGGAGGGAGGCAAACACCTCTCCTCTTCCTTCTTACACACTCATCTTCAATTTAAAATCATCTCCAATTCAAGAAAACTTTAATAAAATAAATACCTTCATAACTTTGATGAAATATATACCTTCCCCTTTTAACTTTATTTATAAAATTATAGTCATAACATATGCCCATATACCCTTTTCGATGAAAAGGGGTTTGATGCCGAAAAGATAAAAAGCTGGCATATGACACTTTGTTATTAAAGATAAATATACGCCCCACGTTTCAGTGGCCACTTGGCTTAGGACTGTGACAAACACTACAAGAGCGGCCTCTCAGATCTGGAGAAACTTGGTAAAGTTGGTAAATTGGATAACCCGTTGGCTCTGTTGGAAGCCGGGCTTAGGTCACTCAATTATTCTTGCCAGAGATTGTATTATATGACTAGATAAGGCCTCCTACCTATCCCCACTGCTTATTACTCATCTAAATACAAAAAACATCAGCTACCTCTTTCAAGCAAGAGGAAGCACCAGATCCAGGATCCTATCAGACGACTAGAAAACTAGTAACAAGCTTGATCTATCAACTGAGCTCGCAGTGGAGTGGGATAATTATTGCATGGAACTTTCACGCTTGGGTATACAACTACAAGATATTGATGATCATCTTATGTGGTAAGGGGGCGACAGATCGAGCCTCTTAACTGTCAAAAATATCTACACAACCATTACAAATTCACTCTGGTAAAATAATATTGGTGGATGGAGGAAAAAATTATGGTCTTAGAACATAGCACAAAAGATGAAGTTGTTCACTTGGTTAACTATAGAAAACAAAATACACACTTGGGATAATCTTCAAAGGAAAGGCTGGTTTGGACCCAACATATGTCAGTTGTGCTATAGTGATGAAGAGACAGTGATGCATCTATTTATTAAGTGCCCCTTCACTCGACAAGTATGGGACAAAATCACATTTGATCAAAATATAAACATTGTTTGGGAAGGGACTACAATAACCGCTTGCTATGATTATTGGTCAATAAGGGAACACAACTTAAAAAATCTCCCTTCCCTAGTTTGCTGGTTTGATGGCCAGAAAGGAACAAAAAGTCTTTGAAAATGGGACCCCATCCACAAGTACGGTTGCCTATAAAACACTTGGTATGCTAAAAAACTGGAAAGACATACACCCAAGTAAAGAGGTAAATCAGACAAAAAACAAGACACTTGTTACAGAGGGTACACCTACTGGGTGGTTTGATGGAGCAGCGCAGTCCAATGGCACATAGAGTGGAGCAGGGGGCTTGATCAGAGTCTCGAAGAATTCACAATATAGATGGACCTTCAACTGTGGCCCGAGTACCAAAACCAGGGCAGAATTATTGGGTGCCTGGGCCACACTTCACTTGGCATCTAGATTAAACATCGAAGTCCTTCAAATTCTTGGGGATTCTAGAATTATTATAGAATGGTTAAACAACATGGGTAAGCTACAAGCCATATCTCTTATGGCCTAGAAGGACATAATTAGACTACTACAATCCACTTTCAGGAAGCTCGGTTTCAATCATATTTATCGTGAGTACAACAAGGAAGTGGATCACCTATCTAAGGCCACACTTCAGGAAAAAGCTGGCATAATCACCTACAACCACTGGGTTGAAGGACATGAGGGCCCTCCACACATACTAAAGCTATACTAGGATCTGCAGCAGCAACCCATTTGTGGACAATCCAACCCGAGAGAAGGATGATATATTATGCTACTATTTTTTGTTATAGTATATGCGACAGCTAGTACTATGGAATTTACTCTTTTTGCTACTTATGGTATATAACAGTGCCTATAACTTTAGTTCTATCTTTGATCTTTCACCTTTTTGTTGGATGAAAGACCACTGTAGACGAAAGATATATTTGACAGTGGATGCTTTTTTGGGAATGTAAATCTTGACATGAGAACAAATTATATATTAATATAATTGAAAAATATTTCTGTTGAAAAAAGGGGTTTGGTGCCAAGAGAAAAAAATAAAATAAAATTGATTCTAATAGTTCAATAATTATACCTTATGATTAGCATGAGTGACGTTCTAGTAAAAACACTCTCTTCCATGCATCAATGCTTATAGTTTTTGAGTCGTTTATAGGCTAAATGCTTAGAACAAAAAAAGAAACATGGTATATAAATTTGTTACATCCTACTCGCGAGAAGTCGAGGTTCTTTTAGCTGCAATTTTATAGATTTGTTAAAGTTAGAATCTCTTACTTTGGAAGATGGAGTGTCTCAAGGTTCACCATTAGACTCGACTCCACGTGTCACTTACACAAACTATTTAAAATAAAATAATTATTCTCTTGTACACGAGTTTTGTATCACAAGTGAAGCAAGGTGTACTTTATAGTTTAGGTCAAGGATATATTCTCATCTTACTATTTTATTATTTTTATTATTTTTCTATAATTTTTTAAGGTTTTTTTTTTTTCCAAAATGTATAGTTATAATATAAAAAAAATAATATTTTTGCTTGGTTAAAAGTTCATCGTCCTTAGATGTAAGGAAACAAGTTAATGGCCCAAGACTCAGAGGCATCTAGCATGAGTGATACTCTGCCCCCTTACAAACCACTAGTGGGTTATTCCAGGTGGCATGGTTTTCCTTGACTAACGGTGATGAGTCAACTTGCATTTGCGGATAACAACCAATGATGGATGTCCCCATTATTGGTTGACAACTGAGTTATGATAGGTTTTCCCACTATGTAAAATAAAAACATAAAAATAAAAATAAAAATATTGAAAAAGCATGTTACATGATTATACATGAATATTAGAAAAAAATTATTTGAATTAAAAAAATTAGAGTGGAATAATGTAAAAATCTTAGATTATAAAGAGCTACAATAAATTGTAAATTGGGTTTAGGTTGGGTGGTTGGGAGGAATGATTGTTATCCTCCCCACCCAGGTTCAATTCCCACAAGTGATATGTTGAGCTCTTAATGAGTATATTGTTGTAATGGCTTCTAGCCTTGTTGTTGATCGACCTTGTGTCTTGAAGATTCTAGGGTTTACCTTGGGTACCATCCTTGAAATGAGGGGAAGTACTCAAGAGTTTTCCTCGGGCTTTTTAATCTGGCAATAAAAAATAACTATAATAAATTGTGTTTAAAATAACAATTTTCAAACACCACAAGGCATATAACTCGATCACAAATACTAAGAGACATTAATGTCACTAATGGACGAGGAATCATCATAGTCATCAAGGGAAGGGCTCCATCTAGTGATCAAGGGAACATTGTCCATGGGTTGATTGCATCCACCTTTAATGTCTTTGGGAGACTTGGGGTACTTTGATATGGTGAGGAAAAAAGTTAGAAATTGTTTTTTTAGCAGGGTAGGAGATCAGTTGTGTCATGGTTCCCTACACTCTTGAACTTGCTAGTATGCCCAATGGTGAGGCCCATTATCACCTCGGTGGGTCTGTATTGGCAAGGGACAAAATGGGCAAAGTGGACCTTAACTCATATTATGAGAGGTTCCACTCTAAAACTCTAAGCGATGTTGTAAATGTTCAATTTACATTGAATCTTTTGCGCTTGCATAATAATCTACAAGGACAAATTAGTGAATGTTAGGGCATTGTCATAATGTGAGAAGGCTACTTGTCATTAAACAACATAGCATTGTGTCTCTTTTAAATAAAGTGAAGCACTTCAATGCAGACCAACAACTAGGAAGATTGAAATTCAGGAGCCCAAGGAAGATGGTCACCTGCTAAAGCAACCTTCCATAAAACAGATGTATTAGTGAACCAAATATTGAACCTCAAGCCACATAATCTTGACTAGGGAACATAACCAAAAAAATATGTTTCGAAGTCCCAACGCACTCCCACTAAATCACATTAGTTTTGCATTCCTAAATATGTTAGTCATCCAATGGTAAACCTCCTGCAACAAGAACCAATGCAAAGAGGACCTTCTTCAACTCTAAAGCCAACTTCCATGTGTTTCTCAACCATAACAACCACATTCTTAACCACATTTTTTTTTAGACTTCAACTGCTAAAGTATGTTGAGATAACGACCCAACTCAAGTTTGAAGTAAGGCCATTTGTAGCTAAAAGTAAGAATATAGGTGGTAAATGTGTGGTTCACCCCATTTTTAATCCCATAAAAAATCAGCTTCAAAGTCCCTCTTCCAAATTTGCTCCCTCATTTGCATAATGATCAACTTTGGTGTTGTGTATCACGTGCTTACCTATTTGGAGTAATGTGTCTAAGGTGTCACTAAGGAATATAATATCCTTTTCACTACAAGATTTTGTGATTTACTTCTTCCTTAAAGAAGTAAGATGATTATCTTAGAGTTACACGTGTAGAAGTGCAAAACCCTTAGTGAAGCCCTAACGTCACCAAAGACCCACTAGCATTGTTTTAACTTTGGAAAACTTGTTTGTTGTTAATCCTAGTGACCATGTCATGAATGATACCATGCACCCCCTTTCAAGTATTCCTTTTAAAGACAACATCCTTAAATCAAGGAATCTCTTTTTTATAAATATTTTCCTATATTTTTTTACAAGTCTTGCTTCTACATGAATTATATTAATAAGATGTCAAGACCATGTTATATAATAGTAGTCTTTGCATGTTGAGTTTTGTATTATTTTCTTTTTAATCACGAGAATCGAGAATTGGTAGGTTTGATCTGGGCTTGGTCTGAGATCAAGCTTATTGGCTACCACTGTAACCCAAGAGTATGTCTAATAGCCTGCAAGCCAGATATACCAATAACTAGTGACTTAGAAAGGGTTGAGACATCCTGAAGCCCACTAGGGCCGACCTCTATCTTGGGGGTCCTCTACCCTTCTAGCCTCATCACAATGGACCAACATGTCCACTTTGAGAACCCAGGTGGAGAGGATAACAAACATGCTACCCAACCACCCAAGCTATGAACCCGAGATGCCAAGTCTTGTACTATTAATAAGAACAAGGGACTAGGTCCAAAAGTATTGTCCTATAGGCCAATCAACTCTTTAGTTTTTAGTATTAAAAAACAAGGAGAAGATGTGAGAGATGCACCCAAATTAAACTAATCATTAAAACTTCCTCCTTATGTCAAAGTCTACATACCACCTATCAAAATAAAGTTAATAAAACATTGTGGAAGTCAAATTCCTAATTACCTTTTTAGTTAAAAATGAAATACATAATAACCTTTTCCACAAAAGTAAAATTGTACTTTATCTTTAAACAAGGATGCCATTACTTATTTATCTAACCCCTAATGTTTTGGTATTAGAGCCCCTCTAAATTTTAAAAACTAAACAATGAAATTGAACTTCTGAAATTTTAAGATTGAAATAATAAATGGTAAAACAATTTTTTAACTCTAAACTTTACATAACATATTATAACATATTAGATATTTGACCTATGAGATCTTGTGAGATGCAACCATCTTATGTTTTTTGATTTCAAGTGAAATCCTTAAGATTTAAATTTCAGTTCAATCAAAAGATGTAAAAGTTCTACATCTCCACAATTACTTTCAGTCCATTGAATATTTACAAAAATGTTTGACAAAGTAATATGTTTGTTAGGGTGTGCCAAAAGATTATAACTAATGTTTTGCATTTTTTAGTATATGGTTCATCAAAATCTTAAAACTTAAATTCAATCTAAAATACTAAAAATTCATTTGAAATAGGTGTTAAATACCTGTGAAAAAAACTATTTCTCGTGGAAAGCACTTAAAAGTCACAACAGAATAAAAAACAAATATTATTTAACACGTCACCAAATTTATGTATTTGAGAGTTGTGGATGGAATAATAACGGAGACAGGAAGGAGATTGACAAAGATACAAGTAAAGTGAAGCGTGCGAATACAAAAGAGCCATGGGGTAAAAGAGGATGATTCCTCATCATGCTTTGATTGGAGCGATCAGGGAAAAGAAACGAACTGAAGATCTGATTGAAACCGAAAAAAAGGCTACATCCATGGAGGCCCCAGAATCGAACCCTGCAACTGCCGTTGCCCAAATATCCAATGAGATCGACAACTTGCAGGACAGGCCCTCCAAATTAATTTATGTCGAAGACGATAAGGGGAAGGAGTGCGGGAAGGAGCGGGTTCGAATCCGGAGACAAACGTTGCAACGCGTTCTGGAACAGTGCCAGAAGGCCTTAGAATCTTTAAAGGCCGACGATAATTCTGAAAATGATCTATCGGAGGAGGACTCTGAAGCCGAAGCCGAAGCTGTTCAGTCCACGGATTCTGAAACGGCCGAGGTATGGTAATTCTTTCCGTCTCTTATGATGTCCAATTGGGGGTTGAGTGATTTTTTGTTTTAAATAGAGGCAATTAAGGTTGAATTTGTTGCTTTGTAAGCTTTGGTCATAAGTTCAAACCCCCTGGGGGCATCATTTAAATGCGCGATATTTTTCTTCCTGTGATCGCAAGTTCGAAACCCTTGATTGAACTCACAATTTTGATCGTGGCCGTATTGAGGGATTGTATGGGGCGATTTGGTCTTGTGCCCTTTAACACGGTGCGTCTCACACTCAAACGACCGATGCCATCTAAATTAACATTTATTGCTTGCTTGGCACCACTTTAGAGAAAGGCGGGCAAGCTTTCCAGAGGATTTGAATCATTGCCTTCGCATAGTATGCGCTTCCTATTTACCACTCAACCATAGGCCAGTGTCATGTGACTTAGCTTTCAAAGTAATGAGATGATTCGGTTTCCTACCTCTTCTGTTCCCTGACAGGCTGCTAGTAGCTTGATTTCCCAGTGAGCCTTGCCTTGACTGCGACTCTGTTGCTCCGTCTTTTGGCTGACTGCCTTTCCCTCTGATCGAATTCCTTCTTCCTTATCTGGCATTTTCACTTCTAGCTTTGATGGAATCTGGAGGATCAGTCGAAACCCCTTTTCTTCAGTTCCATACCAAGGTCCCATACCATCTGCCTTCCCCAGTTCTCAAACTAGGCCAAATTCGGGTTTTTCCTGAGCTGGTTAATGAGGTCTGTTGAATGTTCATCCCATTGAAAGTTGCTCCCTTCTTTCTGTTTATGGGAAATGTTTCCATTTTCTTCCCTTCCCGGTTGATTTATTGCAAGTAACCTCCATCGTCTATCTTCTGTCATTTCAGTAACTTGCCTATCTCCTCTCATCATGCTTCTGAGATCCTTCTACTTGAATACCCTGCTGTTAAACTATATGGAGGTGTCTGTCATTATGGCTGCTCTCCACCTACTTATGCTCGAATCAAAAAGTTGCCTTTTAATCATTGCTGGCAGTCAATTGACTGTGACCTGAACATCACTTACTTCCGACAATATCTCAGGTCTCGTCAGCAGTGAATCCTCCATAGTGGCAGTGTCCGTTGTCATAGGTTGTTGTTCGCTGATTCATCTTCAGCTGTCTCATGCTTGGATGCCAATATTGGCCTTGGTTGAGGGAATTCCCCTTGTGCCATCTCTTGAGATGTCTGATTAGTGTTATCCGGGTATATGAGAGCTTTCAGCTCTTGATAGTAGCTTTTCCTCATCTGTTCCGTCCATAAAGTGTGTAGGGGTTTAACTCCCCATCAGCCTTAGTGCTAAATAGTAATCCATTCTCTTGAGTTGTAATGGTTTACACATTAAAGGTAGTTATCAATATATTATATAATATGTATTTTACTCCCCATCAGCCTAGTTTACTGATCTTGATTTACCATTATATGAGTGTTGATGTTGAGTACTTAAATATTTCGTCTGTATTTTATGTGCTTCCATAATCAGAAGTATCTATATTGACTTTTGGAGGAATATATATCCATACTACAAAAAATAATGAGAGAAAGTTGTATTATCTATATTTTAGGATATCAATGAAATGATACAAGCCTTTTTGTTTTTTGCAGTTCTGTGATCTTTTGAAGTCCAGAGTGGAATCTCCTGCATTTCTTGACAAGCTTGGAAGTATTCATGCTTCAATTGCACAAGGGATCACTGAGAGGCCGGGTATGATTCATTTGGTGACCCAGTCGACTTTCTTGATTGTAATTCAGGGTTATGATCTCCTTTTTTAATGTGATAAGTGCAAATTACCTTAGAGAAGTTTATGACATGGAATCCCTTCCAAGGTTGTTTGTGTGCTTTGTTGCTTTTTTTTGTTGGTTATAGTCCAGGGTTATGATTTCCCGTTTTGATATATGATAATTACAAATTACATTAGGGCAGTTTATGATATGGAATTCCCTTCAGTAGTTATTGCTATAAGGGCAGTTTATGATATGGAATTCCCTTCAGTAGTTATTGCTATTCCTATAACTTTCAAGGTTGTTTGTATCCTTTGTTACTTATTTTTTCATGCAGATTTTTCTTACTTCCCATTTACTTGAGTTTGTTATGCTTTTGATGAAATACTGGAAGTTATTAATTCCGTCTTTTAATTTAGACTTGCTTTGGAAATGATGCCAAAACAGATGAAGCGAGCTCATGGGATTTGGTATCAGACACTGATTTACAGGAGGGTGATTATAATGATGCAAGAAACTGTCTAGATCAAGACAGTTATGTTGTTGTCCAAGAAGAAGATATTGTGGATGGGATTGCCTGCTTCATGGCCACATACCTTTCAACATTGAAGCAGACTAAGGTATATGTTTATTTGTTTTTCATAACAGAGCTTGAAAAGAGACTGAATGTTGACTTTTAAGAACTTTGTGAACTGAACACTGTCATCTCGACACTCGAAGTTTTCGAGTCCTTGTTAATATTTCCTACATCAATTCAATTTGTAG
>SNQJ01S0002116.1:238390-252328 GCA_010110895.2 Picea sitchensis | reverse complement strand
ATAATGAACAGATCTAAGAACTAATAGCATGCATTTGTAGACACAGTATTTTTGGTCAACATGACCCTGGACAAAACCCCCCCGCGGAAAACCAGTTTGAGATCTAAATGTATATATGAGGTAAAGCAAGTATAGGTTACAGTGAACACAATAAATGATGGAACCTGATACAATAGCAACTCCAATTGAGTTGATACACAAGCATCCCTCAAGCAGATGCGCCCCTGGATGGTGCGCCCCTCATGTAAACTGCCAGAACCACTGTAAATGCTCCAGAAATCATCTGTGATGTCAGAATGGAAAACCCCTCCGCAAGAATGAAGCTCCAGCCGATGTCCTCACTCTGCAACTGACCTCACTGAAAACTGATGGCTAGAAATCCTACCAGGAAGGAATAAGTCTGCCAAACTCATGAGCCCTCCTCAACTATAGAATAGCTCCCATAAAATAATGAAGCAAGCTGCTCCAAGCTGTCCACAAGGAAAGCTAGCGGCCTCCTCCACAAAACCTCATGTATCTGACCTCATCTCCATAGCTTGAGTTCTCCTCCTCTCATGAGCAAAACTCTCCATGAACAAGTGCGCCCTCCTTAGACCCTTTGTGCCCTCTTTAGGCAAGAATAGGAAACCTAAGAATCAAGGGTTGAGATCAATCCAAATGAATGGATGAGATCTCACCAATCAACTCTAAATCATAACCCACTTTTGGGTTAAGTTTCCTAAGTCTACTTATGTCTCCAAAATCACCCCAAAGTGATTTAATACTCACTTTATCCAAAAGTGACCAAATTTCACTTTATCCAAAGTCAAAGTGAAAATAGACAAAAGTACTAGGTACAAAGTGTCATGTCCTTCCCTCATGTGCTAAGGAGGACAAAAGCACATGGGGAACACCTCCCAAGGTACAAATCTCAACACATACGGGTAGGGCTTGCTCTTTCCATAGGGCACACAAAGGTGAACTAATGGGCTTTTAAAGCTTTATGGTTCACCCACTCTCTCAAGAAGCTTGGGTACAATTTTGAAAGAAAGGGTCACAAGAGCATTGTGTACAAATTTCTCATCATTGCTGGTGCAGACCTCCCAAGACATGGCAAAACATAGGTGTCTAACAAGAATGGAGTTATGCTTTAGACCTGTGACTCATCTACTCATCAAAAGGAGATGAAGTTTTATTTCCATTGGTTGATAAGTTGGTTTTTAACCAAATTTTCAAATACCCATTAATGATTCAAGATCTAAGGCTAGAATTTATAATAAAATTAGTTTTGATCGAGTCTGCTATATAGCTTGTGAAGTCAAACTGAACTTAACTCAATATGTAGATGACTATGTAGTGGGCCCAAAGACAAAATCATAAGTAGGTTCTGGAACTGAGAATGGTATAAGCAGTTAGAGTGAGGCACCTTGCTACCACATAATTGCCCCATCCACCACCAAAATAGAGGATGGAGGGAGTAGAGTCACCTCTTGGTTGTTGAGGGCAACTAAGATCCCTATGAGAAAAGTGAAGGAAGGGAAAGCCATTACTTATTAAATCTGATTTAATGTGTTCACCTAGGGCTTGTTACTTTAAGGATACAGTTTTCAGGATTTCAATGTTTTAGGTTTGGAGGGATTGGAACATTTCAAGACTGGATTCTATGATGTATAAGGGTATGAAATTGCCATTTAATCAAGAACACCAAGCTCTTTATGTACCTCATTGTTGATGATGTGCACTATTGAACTCATCTGTCACGACCTTAGTAAAAATGTACCCTTCACTGAAGCCAAAACCACTGTGTAGGCATGTTAAGTTTTTTGTCTCATTGCTTGGAATAGCCAATTTTATCAAAATTGGAGGGTGTTGACTTGAGCAACAACAAGGTGAATGGACTGTTAGCTTTTGGGGTTATTTCAAAACTGTTTACACTATGTTTGGGGGTACTTCATGTCATGTGGGGTGCATGGTGTATGGATGGCCCTTGATTGTTCCATGATGGACATGCACATGCAGAGTTGGCTTGCTCTTGGATTGTTTGACCTTGTATGGATGCTTATGTGGTTTTCTTCCATGGAGCATTGGAGACCACAGACCTTCTGTCTCAACAATGACCATAGGCACTGGAGACACCCACCAATAGCCATTTGTCTCCAACCACAGGTCTTCTCCTATGAGAGGGTAAGCCATTACCTTTGCCTGTAAAAGGGGTAGAGGGAACTAGTAGTTAGCTTCTAGATTAATCACTGTAAATGACTCATGATGATGAGATACATTTATTATAGATTTGATGTAATTTTGTGTTTATTAGTTTTGTGACCTTCTAGACCTGCACTTAGAGAATATTCAAGTAACACAAAGATGCAAACCTAGGGCAACTTTTAGAAGTTCTACTCACTGTCACCTTAGTAGAACTTCCCTTCTCTTTAGGCTGGTTCTTTTCCAGCACAAGGGGGGGTTTACCTAGTAGGTCAATGAAGCTCAAAAGATTAATGCTAGATGTGGAAAAACAGAGATGTATGATATGCAATAATTATAAGTGGTGATTCCAGATAGATTAGTACCTTATCTAAAGGCTATGGAATCAAACAACAATGCTTAGAGCTAGGGGTTTTAATTATGAAATATATTCAACCCTAAACAACAATACCTCAAGCTACAACAGATCTGCAATTTGCATTTACAGCCAACTATAAATGCTGGGAAGATGCCACAATACCCTGTCCAATACTTGTATCCAAATATAACTTCAAGGCTGAAAATATGAAGTATAAAGACAACTTTCTATTGAATAACAACCCCCATACATAACATAATTCAGATCTGAAATTAAACTTTAAAAGGCCTCAAGAGGACAAAACATCACTCCTTTCAACCTTTCTCTGCTGGAAATAAACACTTTAACAACAATCTATTTTTAGCAGAAAATGAAAGATACAAATACCAAACATCAGCCTTACAATACAATATAGCAGCCCCTGAATATGTCCACAAATAAAGCTCAAGGTTTGCCCCAAAAACATCTTCAAATTCCAGTGTTATTGTCTAGGGTTTTTCCACTATGAAATCACAAATTGGACAGTGAGGGATAGTACTTATTTTGATAGTTGTCTACCTTCAACTTCCTTACAATAAAATATTATAAGAGAGTCTACCTTCAACTTCCTTACAATAAAATATTATAAGAGAACCCTAGAAGGATCTGGATTCTTATTTTAATCCAAGAAGTATTAATAAAAAATCATGATAGGCCCTGTTGAAATCTTCATGAAGTAGATCTTTCCCCATATTGTGGCTTATCTTTGACTTGGGAAAGGTTCTTGCTGCCATATGTACCCTCCTAGGCTTGGGCACTCCTCAAATAGCACTGTTTGACCCCTTAAAAAGATGAAATATCCCTGAAAAGGTGAATCTCTAGGTAGGCATGCAATCCATGGGCAATGGTTGTTACAACCCCTCAAAGCTAGAATGCCTTCATTGAGAATGATTATTCCTCAATTAAGATTACCGTAAATATGATTTGCACTCCAATGTTGGACCACCTTGATGATAACTCTTTGACCTTGAAATGTGCAACCTCATGCCACATGTCTTCATACCAACCCAGTGTTACAAGAACCGAACCGGAATTGGTAAAACCAGCCGGTCCAACCGGTTCTGAGCCTCCACAGGTCCGAACCGCCCATGACCAGTTTCATACGGAACCGGTTTTTTTGCCTGAACGGACCGGTTCCGTGAAGATGACCCGTGGGTGGAAAAGGTAGGGGGAATTTAGATTTTTTTAAAAATTTAGGGTTGGGATTCACATTTTTTTAAAAATTTAGGGTTTTTTTTTAAAACTTTGCACACATGAATATGTATTTGTTTTTCAAAATTTGAATATTTTATGTATTTTTAGTGACCGGTTTTTTTCCGGTTCTAGTTCGGTTCCGGTTTTTTGGGTCGACCGGTTCAATGACCGGTCCGGTTCTGGTAACTTTGAACCAACCAACGCGCTCCTCCTTTTAGGGCTTCCTTTGTCTTGCCAATCTATACAAAGGTCATGAATGCAAGCATATGCCTCCAAATATGTAATTCTTGCCTTGGCGATGTGAACCATGCTCAAAGGTGACCTCCAAAGGTCCAAACTGCATCAAATCATGGTAGAAAGCTTCTCCAAAGCAAGGTTGTCCACCAAAGGGATCTCACAAGCCTCTAGTTCAAGTGCTCTAGACCTCATGCATGTGAAGTGGTAACAAGTCTTGAATGGACAACTATCAGGATTCGGGATGCCATGTGTCCCCTCCTAGGCTTGGGCGCTCCTCAAATAGCACTGTTTGACCCCTTAAAAAGATGAAATATCCCTGAAAAGGTGAATCTCTAGGTAGGCATGCAATCCATGGGAAATGGTTGTTACAACCTCTCAAAGCTAAAATGCCTTCATGGAGAATGATCATTCCTCAATTAAGATCACTGTAAATTATGATTTGCACTCCAATGTTGGACCACCTTGATGATAACTCATTGACCTTGAAATGTGCAACCTCATGCCACATGTCTTCATACCAACCAAAGCACTCCTCCTTTTAGGGCTGCCTTTGTCTTGCCAATCTATACAAAGGTCATGAATGCAAGCATATACCTCCAAATATGTAATTCTTGCCTTGGCGATGTGAACCATGCCCAAAGGTGACCTCCAAAGGTCCAAACTATCAAATCATGGTAGAAAGCTTCTCCAAAGCAAGGTTCTCTACCAAAGGGATCTTACAAGCCTCTAGTTCAAGTGCTCTAGACCTCATGCATGTGAAGTGGTAACAAGTCTTGAATGGACAACTATCAGGATTCAGGATACCATGTGTCCCCTCCTAGGCTGGGGCACTCCTCAAATAGCACTGTTTGACCCCTTAAAAATATGAAATATCCCTGAAAAGGTGAATCTCTAGGTAGGCATGCAATCCATGGGCAATGGTTGTTAATACCCCTCAAAGCTAGAATGCCTTCATGGAGAATGGTTATTCCTCAATTAAGATCACTGTAAAATATGATTTGCACTCCAATGTTGGACCACCTTGATGATAACTCTTTGACCTTGAAATGTGCAACCTCATGCCACAAGTCTTCATACCAACCAAACCGCTCCTCCTTTTAGGGCTGCCTTTGTCTTGCCAATATATACAAAGGTCACGAATGCAAGCATATGCCTCCAAATATGTAATTCTTACCTTGGCGATGTGAACCATGCCCAAAGGTGACCTCCAAAGGTCTGCATCAAATCATGGTAGAAAGCTTCTCCAAAGGAAGGTTGTCTACCAAAGGGATCTCACAAGCCTCTAGTTCAAGTGGCTCTAGACCTCATGCATGTGAGGTGGTAACAAGTCTTGAATGGACAACTATCAGCATTCAATATGGACTTTGATGTATCAATATGATTTGGCATCCACTACGTCATATATATCGGTATTTTTTTCCATATTTATGTGCCAATGTGCTTATTTGATGTTGCTTCTGTTTTATATTAAAAAAAAACTGAAAAAAATGAATTTATGTTGTTTTTTCTAATGCTGGCTACGGTTTACTGATTTTTCCGTTGTCTGGACCCTTGGCAATCTTTTGCCGATGCTGATGTTTTCAACAATGAGATTCTGGAGCATAACAACATGTCCTGTTGAATGGGGTTTTCCCTTTTTATCATTAAACATTGTTAATCATACTTACGAACTAAATCTCAGGGAGTTGTTACTACACGAGCTTAACTAAAGTTTTTAAGCGAAGAATATTATTGCTGGCTTTCACTTGTCAAAGTTGAGAGATAGTTAAATCTGAATCAAAGAGGTTCTGTGGCTGTTCAAGGTTGATGCAAGAATTGTTTTAAAGGCTATTGTTGTGCCATGCAACAAGAGGATTATGAGTTAGATTGTGGCCCAAAGTTTAAATTTTTTATATCAATGTTGTTTGAAACTGATTGGAGATTACAAGTAAAATATTTTGAAAAGATTGTGAGTGAGCTTCAAGTTGTGGTATTGTGTTGCGAGTAGATGTATTTTGCAAATATTACAATGGATAATTTAGCTATGATTGTGGCATTCTCAGAAACCAAGTATGTTTTATACACGAGTTTCAATTCAAACTTGTTTCCATATGGATTGGCTGTGGAGGGCATGTCAAAATCTATTTTGGGAGCAAAGATCTGTTCTACCGGTTAACTTTGAATATCTCCTGTATTCATATTCCTGTAGGATTGCTTCTTATTAGGAGAATATTTTGTGGAAAAACAGTACTTGGCCCAGATTATATTTGAGAACAGAGGATATCTATTCTGAATAAAGAGATAACAGGGAACAAAAGAGTGCAGAATATGGTGGCAAAAAATTATCTGGTCTCAGTTTCATCCCATTATAGTTCTTTGTTTAAAATGAATAATTGGTATTCTCCATCATTTCTTGTCACAGAAATGTAAATAAAATATTTATTAAAGTCCACTAATGCTTGTTAATGAAGAGCTTATTTGCTTCTTCAGCAGGTGCTATAGGGCAAGGATGTTTGTCTTTTGATATTCACTTAGTTTACATTCAGTTATTTTTTATCCTTTCGATTGTATTTTTCCTTTTCAAGTTTATACTCAAATTTTATTGAGAGTTTAACTAAATGGCTTAATAGTGAGGTTGCAACCAATAGTAGCCCTATGTTATCAAAGTTTTGTACCGTGTTGCAATTTTTGACTCCCTGTCTTAGTTTTCTAGTTACGTGCAAAATGCACCTCCCCTCTGTTTGTCACCCTTATCCTTTGAGGAAGGAAGTTTTTGAAGAAACCTAAATGAACCGTTGATGTTTTCAAATGAATGTTATCACCAACCGTTTCAGTCCCTGATGGCATGGAAAACCTTACAAGGCTGCTATACAAATTGTGCTAAGATCAGTAGAACAGAGAAATTTAGAGGTTAGATTCAAAACAAAAAATGTGCTATCAACATCAATTTTAAAAGAAATAATAGGACTCAAGATGATAATGTCAACCATAGGGGTAAATAGTTTTGGAGGGAAAGGAAAACAACAATTTTTAAACCGTATTTTTGACTTATTTTCTTATAGGTTTACACAAATATCAAGTGTAGGCACTCATTGGATGCATAATTAAATTCCGCTCCAACGAGTACCCACACTGCATACTTTTAATAGACCCACAGTGAGATAAACTGGTAATACATGAAAAACGCATTTCTGCAGTTGAGATAAACTGGAAATACATGAAAAAATGCATTTCTTCAAAGAAACCCGTATTTCCAGTTTATCTCAACTGCAGAAACGCGTTTTTCATGTATTTCCAGTTTATCTCACTGTGGGTCTAATAAAGTATGCAGTGTGGGTACTCGTTGGATGCACACTTGAGATTTGTGTAAACCTATAAAGAGATAAGTAAAAAATACAGTAAAAAACAGTCCCTTACATGTATTGGAGCCATACTGTTTGACTAAGTAATCTATGTTGTATTATGACCAAAATCATATTTTGCTTGAGATAACGGATTTTATTTGCATGTGTCAGTAATCTCTTATTGTTTCTTTAAAAAACCCGTTGATAAATTATCATACGAACATAGCTTAGCTCCTACAAAAGTCACAGTTCAATTAGTGTTTTATTGAGGAGTTTGAATACTTGAAGCAATGATGACAAGCCCAATTTTGTGATTTTGTTTTTCTTCGTTGATAACATCATCTGGTGAAAAATTCCAAGGATTCATGCTATAGTTTGCGCACGTCTGTATCTGATTGTTAATTCATCATTTTTGCAGGATCTACCAAAATCCTGCTTTGATTAGAGCAGCTTCTGTCGCCTTCTGGACCTCTTGCCGTGTAGTTTCCAAGTTAATGTGAACATACGATGAGGATTACGACTGACAGTTGTTGCCTTGTATATTAATGCATTCAAATGCTCATGGAGCAGTTGATTAAAGGTTATTCTTTTGCATTTGGGAGCTTCTGTTGGAGAATTTAATGAGCTAATAATTGTACAAATAGCTCACTTTTCTGTCTTCTCATGCTTTCACTATCATTTTGAATCATTTTATTCAAATGCAATGTACAAATCTTTTTAATTTTGTATCAATATTATGGACGCCTTAAGGGAAAAGTTCAATTTAGAGTTACATTTGAACATAGGAATACAAAATATATATTGTCGGTTTTCATCTACATTACTTTTATGGTGTTATTCCCTATTTATGTAGTGCATTAACTGTTATGGTGTTATTCCTTATTTATGTAGTGCATTAAAATCGTGTCATTTGTGTCATCTATCTATGCTTGTTAGGTGATATGTCGAATTTTCACTTTTCGGACCTACCATATATCATCAAAGATTTTACAGACTTAACTATATTCGATGAAATGTGGGAAAACTTGTATTGCATGGTTGCTCGTGTTCCTTAATAAACTAAAACTATGGTCATCTCACAATTGATTTTAGACATGTTTTTATTAGCTTTATGAGCTTTTTAACATGTTTTTATTAGCAACACCATCTCACAAATTGGAAGCACACCATGGTCGTTGGAAGCACACCATCTCACAAATTGGAAGCACACCATCTCACAAATTGGAAGCACACCATCTCACAAATTATTTTAGACATTATGAGCTTTTTAACATGTTTTTATTAGCATCGTCGATGGAAGCACACCAATTTCTAGTAGCAACGAATTGAGCTAACCCTGGGGGGTTTGATTTTATTATCAAGAAAATCACAACTTATGTTAAAAGGGATAGACATCTTTTCATTCATTTTAGTTATCAAACTTTATTAACAAATGAGAGTATAAAAGATGAACATTAGTGGCCTTATAAGATTGACCCCTATCAAATTGGAGGTTAGACGCTGGTATTTGGATTCATAATGACTAACAAGCGTCATACCATGTAATATAAGTTCTTTAAAGTTCATAGTACAATGTGAGATACTTTGTTCAAATTTCATGTCATCATTAAATCGATCAAATACAAGACCGGAAATAGGTAGGGATAAATATTTATTGGTTGACATTGGAAATGACCCATTCTGCAGCACTTTGAAACTAGTTATTCATGTAGCAAACATTTAAGACCTTAGATAAGCATGTTTAAGACTGTTAATTTTTCGCCATTTGATTCCTTAACAATATAAGAGATGCCAAGACTTTGATTCTTGTAACATTGACCATCAACTCGAGTGCCATGTGTATGAACCATTAATAACCCTATATCCTAGTTTCTGTGTAATCAAAGATTGAAATCTCAAGGATATCCACAAAGAGATTTGCATATTCTAATTATGTGTCTCAACAAATTCGAAGTCATTCCGAGGTGTTGGAATTTCTATGTTTTATGACTTTTATTGCATATTCAAAAATTCCACCTCACTTTTTGAGGTGTTCTGGATACAGTCCTTGTGAACTTCAGCATTAAGGCTGATCTGAAATATTAGTTTACAGCAACAAACAATGGATTATATTTCATTATTCATCAACCCAACCCAACAGACTAGGGTATAGCCCAATAGAAGAGAAATCAAACATATGCCAACAAATTTCAGCTACTAGGGCACACTTTTCCAACCATATACCTTATCTGAAAATCACTTTATTGCAACAGATTTTATGGCATAAATTCTGCTCTCTTATATTCCAATTATATGTGGAATCACTTAACAATCAGCCCTTAAATATGTCAAATCAGCATGAACAATAAGTGCTGGAAATTACTCAATCAAGACAATGAACGCCGAAAAATCAAAATCTACAATTATACTAGTATTGGAGAACTGAAAATTACACACACACACACATGTAAGAATGAAGTACATATTCACACCACAAACTTTATTACAACATTGGTATAATGCTTTTAGCTCTCGAAAAAAACCTAGCCAAGGAAACCATGAAAACCCTAGCTACGATCAAAGATCCACAACAAACAAATATCAACATTGGTGAGACCTTGGTTTCAAATTACTTGTATTTCTCAAGTTCTCCACACTAGCACAATGGTCTTCCTTAGGGTTTGCAAACCCTAGCCATGTTGCATCCCACAAGTACATGTCAAGACAACTCTACTTCTAGCCATCAAATCTACATGTCCATCCTAAGTCTTCAACTCTTTGACAAAGGGATTCAAACCCTAGGTCTTCAACTCTTACAACAGGATCTCCATGGAACATCGATAATACAATAATCAAGTCTTCTTCCAAGCAAGGCATCAGACTAAGCTCAAGACTCATCAAGCTCATCTCTTCATTATATTGCCTTCGCCTTCCAAGGCATGCAAGGCGTTAGCTCCACTCTCCGTGTCTTCTACGAGGGTAGAAACCTTAGTGCTACAACAAGAGTTGTAAGAACCACATCATCTCCAACATTTTGTTATTCTCTAGTGTTTTTATGCATAACTCAAACCCTAACAACACATGAGCAATATCTCCACGAACATCTAAGATGTCTCTCTCTTCCCTTATCTAGTTCCTAGGGGTTCCTCATGGACCATGACATCTAGTTCCTAGGGTTTCCTCATGGACCCTAACATATCCAAGACAAGTCCAAAGAAAAGTACAAAGATAAAAATAAATATAAGAGCTCTCTCCTCTCTTGTATAAACAAAGCAATCCCACATGGATTGCTCTACAATACAAGGATGTACATGTGTCAAACTAGGGTTTATCCAACCCTCAAAGTGAAATCCCCTCCAAAAGCAACCTCATTGGGCTCAATTACTCTCCTTCAAGATGGTGTGCTCTCCAACAAGTTGTTAGTCCAACATTTCATTTTCCATAATGGTTTGCTATCCAAGTGACCTCATGCAAGGTTCTCCTTCTTTAACTATGTTGTGCCACATGCCACTCTCATGTGTGTCAAAGTGGTCACAAAGCTCCAATGCTCCTCAACATATGTGTCCATGTCCATCACAAACCTCCATGAAACATGATTCTAAACCCAAGCATCCTCAAGTCAAGTACCTTCAAGGTATATGTCACATGATCCCAAGCTTCAAGGGCTAAGTGCCCTCCTCCAAGTGCCCAATGCTCTTCTTATGTAAGTACCTCCCCCAATCAAGCAATTGACTCCCCCAATGTGTGCACCCAAATGGGTTAGTCAACATGTCAATCATGGTAACAAACTTCTAGGTATGGGCATCATACCAACACTCTATCCAAGGTCAAACAACCACCCAAATTGAACCCCATCCATATGTCCATGAAGCATCACCAAGGGATTATGAGACATAACACTCTCCTAGCAAGGTGAAAATGCTTTTGGAGTAACCTCATAAACTAACACCATGCACATATAGGTTATCATCTTAGTTAAAGTCTTGTCGTAGAGACTTATAATCATGGCTAAGGAGAGGGTAGTCTATATCCAAAGTTTTGCATTGTGGACTTTTATAACACTCTTAGCACATCAAAGCAAAAGCCTCATCTTATGATTGAAATTTTGCTCTTAAGTTGAATATATGTGAGAAACCAATATTCATCTTCAAACATTTGCACTCTATTGAGGTGAAGGATCTAACAATTATTCAAATTCAATGCTAGCAAAAATCCTAGAGTTATCATTCAATGAAAACAAGTATTTACTTTTATCTATACATTACAACAATGGTATTATGATAGATCTACATAACTGTATTTTTAATGAGGACGCCAATTCTCAATTTTAAATGGATTCAATGAAAACAAGTATTTACTTTTATCTATACATTACAACAATGGTATTACACTAAATCTATATAATTGTATTTTTTAACGAGAACGTCAATTCTCAATTTCAAATGGATTTACAAGTAGTTAATGTAACAAATCAAATCCAATTTAGAAGTTATAATAATCAAATGATTTATTACTTTGTTTATTAATATTATAAAATTATTTCCCTAACTTTTAAACTTCATATTAATCAAAAGATGTTACTCTGTTTAACAATATTATAAAATCCTCAATCCGACCTTGGAAATTTATTGTATCATGTAACCTAACCTATTTCTTGTTTCAAAGTGAGGTAAGATAGAATATATTACACATTAAACATTAACAAATATACTTTTTAAGACTAATAGTATGAGTTGTGTCAAGTAATTACACATGATTTATAGATTATGGGTCATCAAAGACATTTTACTTGCCCTTGGTTTTTATTATTCCCCACCCAACTTAAAATATTGAAATTAATGTATTATTATTTGTGTAATACATTGATTAATTGAATCCATTTTATTTCATCTCAAGCTAAAAAAATGCTTAACCATCTTATTTCAAAGTTCACATTTTCCTCATGATCATCAACAAGACCATTGCAACATACATCTAATTAAAAGAACTAACATCATAAATAATCTCGAGCAAGGTTATGTTGCCACTTGCAAACAATGTTCGACATTTGGACACAATGTAGTTATATGTACTTCCTTTCTTATATTCAACTCTAGTCTGTGTAACCTCTTTGTTTTTATCTTTCTCTTGGAGTTATCTCGTTGCTCTCCTCTTCACACTGTGCGTACTTCACTCGATCTTCAACTCTGGTTTCTTTGCACTCCTTGTTTTTATCTTTATCTGGGAGGAATTTGGTTTAGTTCATACTACTCCCTATTCACATGGTCTCTACAATTTTGTTTTATTATCTCAAAATCTTAATAAACAAATTTCAATGTTTATTGTTTATTTTATAGATGTTGTAGGCAACAAGAGATTTGTTTAATGAGGATTGAGCGATTTAATTTACAGAACCAATACAATGGTAGGTATCACTACACAATAAAAGATGAAGGTGATAATGTGTGCTATAATTTTTTACACATAAAACAACCATTGAATTTCATTTTTCTTTATCACGATCACCTTCAATGACTCATCTTCGAACCCAGGGAGTGAATGATTTCCTTGTCTTCGTTGTCAAAGCTAACAATAACCAAGACAAAATCTTTAGGGTGTTTCTTACTTGTTGCTTTGGCTGATATTCCAAGTCTTTTAATCTGCGTTGGCATCCTCTTCATTGTTGGATTTGTATTGTTTTTGTAGAATTCATCCAAAACCTTCAAACCATGTTTCATTCATTTATTGATGAGATTCTCCTTGCATTACACCATTCTTCTACAAATTTGAAATTGGGTGGTGATTAGTATGTAAACTCCAAACATCAATGAATGCTTCTAATTATAAGATAATTTATATCAGAGAGAGGTGGTTGTGCTTAATTAGGGTCAAGAATACAAGTTTTGCAAACAAAACATAGTTACCAACTTGATGAGAACTGTGACCTCAAAACGAGAACTCTAGCCCTTAAAACCCATATTTTTGCATAAAAAACATGAAAATCAACCCCAAATCAAAAAGTGGTGCTACCGGTAGCGTCATTTTTTGTAACCAGGTCAAAATTACAACTTTTTTCAAGCATGAGATTAAAGGATCAAATGACTTGAGCAAACTTTAAAATCAACCCCCAAATCCAAAAGTGGTGCTACCAGTAGCACTATTTTTTGTAACCGGGTTAAAATTACAACTTTTTTCAAGCATGGGCTTAAAGGATAAAATGGTTGCTTAAAATTACAACTTTTTTCAAGCATGGGCTTAAAGGATAAAATGGTTGCTAAAAAAAACTCTAAAATCAACCCCCAAATCAAAACGTGGTGCTATCGATAGCACTAAAACACATGACGCTACCTAAAGCAATTTTTTTTTTAAACGCTAAAATTACAACGAATTATGATCTAATTCAAACTGTGGCATTGACAACAAATCCCTACACAACTAAAAAACCTAAAATTAGATCCTAAATGGTCACTTGAAAATTTATTTACTAATTTTTTTTTTCTTAAATTTACATTAAAAAATAAATAAAGAGAAAAGAGAAAAGAGAAAATCTTCACAAATATATATATTTTTAAGAATGAAGACAAAAACATATTTAAAAAAACATACTCAAAATCCAAATTTAAAAAAAAAAACAACAAAACTTAATAT
>SNQJ01S0002116.1:205756-238340 GCA_010110895.2 Picea sitchensis | reverse complement strand
ATAGCATGCATTTGTAGACACGGTATTTTTGGTCAACATGACCCTGGACAAAACCCCCCCGGGGAAAACCAGTTTGAGATCTAAATGTATATATGAGGAAAAGCAAGTATAGGTTACAGTAAACACAATAAATGATGGAACCTAATACAATAGCAACTCCAACTGAGTTGATATACAAGCTCCCTCAAGCAAATGCGCCCCTGGATGGTGCGCCCCTCATGTAAACTGTCAGAACCATTGTAAATGCTCCAGAAATCATCTGTGATACCAGAATGGAAAACCCCTCCGCATGAATGAAGCTCCAGCTGATGTCCTCACTCTGCAACTGACCTCACTGAAATCTGATGGCTAGAAATCCTACCAGGAAGGAATAAGTCTGTCAAACTCATGCGCCCTCCTCAATTGTATAATAGCTCCCATAAAATAATGAAGCAAGCTGCTCCAAGCTGTCCACAAGGAAAACTAGCGGCCTCCTCCACAAAACCTCATGCATCTGACCTCATCTCCATAGCTTGAGTTCTCCTCCTCTCATGAGCAAAACTCTCCATGAACAAGTGCGCCCTCCTTAGACCCTTTGCGCCCTCTTTAGGCAAGAATAGGAAACCTAAGAATCAAGGGTTGAGATCAATCCAAATGAATGGATGAGATCTCACCAATCAACTCTAAATCATAACCCACTTTTGGGTTAAGTTTCCTAAGTCTACTTATGTCTCCAAAATCACCACAAAGTGATTTAATACTCACTTTATCCAAAAGTGACCAAATTTCACTTTATCCAAAGTCAAAGTGAAAATAGACAAAAGTACTAGGTACAAAGTGTCATGTCCTTCCCTCATGTGCTAAGGAGGACAAAAGCACATGGGGAACACCTCCCAAGGTACAAATCTCAACATTCTCTTCATTTGGAATTCTTTAATGTCATGATGAGGACAAAGGGTATCAATATTTCAAGTTTAGATTCAATTATTGGTGTGTTTGACACTAGCTTTGACTTTAAGTCTCCCCATAATCCTTTTGATTTGTGATGCAGAATTGATATGGTGTGATGAATTGTGCCAAACTGATCAGACATCATTTCATAATGCATGGCACGAAAATATTGTCATCAATCATGCATCTAGGCAATAGTGTGACGAAGGTATGATGTTTCTCGAATGATAAAGGTTTGGTGTGACAAGCAATGTTCAATGTTAGATGTGGCACTCCACTAACATGACTAGAACATTTGATGTTCTTTCTTTGAGAAAAAAGTGTGTAGACAAACTAGGAGATATGTTTGCATAAAATTCATTGCTTTATATTAGCATTTTCCCTTCATATATGGTAGAGGAACACAATGATATTAAAATAAATTGTAGAAAATATCTACATTTTGTAACATTGTCTAACGACAATATGCTTATTATTCAATTACATGATATTTAGGTATACTCTTCAATTTGAAAGCATCTTCAGTTTTTCCTAAAAAGCATTTAATTCCTCTCTAAACCAAAAAAGGCAAACGCAACTCTCCATGATTTGTTTAACCTAAAATTATTAAACCTAAAAATATTTTATAATTTCTTGGAAAATACTAAAATTTTAAACCTCATCATTTTAATGACATGATACCCTTCTAAAAACATTAAAATAATCTACGGATGTCTTCCAAGCAGAATTAGGATCATTTATGGTAACTGGAACATCTCACTCGTATGTAAAGGGATGTTTATTCCTACATAAAATCTACCCACATAAGGAACCAACATGCCTTGTAGTTTAAATAATTTACTTTCATGGATATGTCTTAAATTGTCAAATATTCTATATGTGAACTGTCAAAAAAAGGGGGGAAATGATACCATAAGTCTACAAAACATACTAGAGTTTCCCCCCTTAGTGCATAACCTAACCCCATGGGGATCAAGAGAGGTGAACCCATGACATCCCCATCTTTGGGGGAGAGATCTTGCAATTGGCTTATGACCACTTGAGTTAACTCTTGAGACGTATGCTTTCAATCTATAGACATGATTAATGAAATAAAGGTACTTCTATGATGGCTAACATTAAGCACAATGCAGTAAGCCAATCATTGGCTCATTGTCTTTGTACCATGTCCGTTTGATGGTGAATGATTAGATCACTACTTTTCCATCATGTTCTTTCAATGGTGAATAGTGTGCATCAAACAGATAAGATGAAAAACACAACGAGTCAGTGATTGGTTCATTGCATGGTTCTATGATTGTCTATAACTATATCTCTAAATCTATTCGTAATAAAATGGTTAGTCTTTTCTCACTTTTAAGACACATACTATACAACTTTGACAAGTAGGTGTTTTACAATAAGTGCTTCAAGTACAATTCTCTAATTATTTATTTAATATTTCTATATACCACTTTCCCTACGAGGAACCTCAAATTTCCTTGAATTTCCTTTCGAGAAAACCTAAATTCCCCCAAACTTTCTTTTGACAAACCCCAAATCTCCTTGTGAGGCATCCCAAATTTCCTTGTGATGAACCCTAGATTTTGTTTAAAAACCCCAAATTTCCTTTTTACACTACATTTCCAAAAAAATTCAAATATCTCTTTGAAAAATCCCAAATTTCCCAATTTGTTCAAACATCTTTTTGAGGAACCCGAAAATTCATTTTGCAAAACCCAAAATTTCCTATCCTATCAATCATAATTCTTTCGGAACTTTGACCTGTAGGAACTTTCACCAAGTTTATGTTTCTTAAATAAGAAAATCAACATTGTTAAAATAAGAATTCAAATCTCTATAGAAAAACTAGGCATTGGAGAAATCTTAAAACACCCTAAGAAGAAAGAGTTTGTCATTTTTAAAACACTTGAGAAGGGGGAGAATGAAAAATATTATCTTATAAAGTCCTACATATGCCCACATTAAATCTTAATTTCAAAATATTTGTAACACTAGCTATCTTCATAATTTGTTATCTCATGAAAACTATGGAGGTTTAGGAGAGCTTCACTTCAATCTAGAAAAAAAGATTTTAACTATGTTAGTAGATCTCATCTTCCTCCTACATTTGCCAAGAAAATAATTTTTCATGCAGCTCGCTAGCCTTTACCATAAAACATGTATGTTCTTAATACAAAGAAATAGCAGGTATTTTTTTCGCTCTCGGATTAACAATTGAACAAGAAAATATTTTTTCATGCAGCTCGCTAGCCTTTACCATAAAACATGTATGTTCTTAATACAAAGAAATAGAAGATATTTTTTTCGCTCTCGGATTAACAATTGGACAAAATACTCTATGTTAATTTATTCAATATATGAAAAATAGTTGTTGATAAGATTGAAATTCTCCTTTAAAACAAATGGAATTTGAGATTTAAATATTTAAGATAACATGGTATTCATATAGCCCCCAAACTTATTATCAATGCTAAAACAAGTACTTAGTGTGAATTAACAACATTTGAATAATCTAATGAAAATTAAAGTAACCTTAAGACTTCCCATTTTAAATCTATTATTTGATAAGTTTAAAATTCATATTGTAAGTTTCTAATTTTTCAATCAGTTTGGAAGCCATAGGAGATTGCTTAAAAATACTCTTATCCAATTTCAATCTTCGAATTTTAATTAGGATTCACTTATCTTATACTCAAAACCTCTAGCTAAGAGTAGAACTTTCTCTGCTTCTAGTTGGGATATTATAAAGAATTCAAAAACTCAAAACCTCTAGCTAAAAGTAGAACTTTCTCTACTTCTAGTTGGGATATTATAAAGAATTCAAAATTTCTTAAATTTAAATTTTCTTTTGATTAGAATTTTGTCTCCCAGTAGGATTACAACTAAAATTTGGCTTGTTGATAAAGGATAATTGTACAAGATCTTAAATCTATATTGCATTTAAAAGTTATACACACATAAAAGTTAAATGTCAAATTTCTATATAATTAAGCTTATATATTACATTAAAGAGATATTTTGAAAGATCTTAAATCTATATTCCATTTCAGAGTTATACACGCATAAAAGTTATACACACATGTCAAATTTCTATATAATTAAGCTCATATATAACACATTAAAAAGATATTTTGGAACCTCAATGCAAGAAAATTTCTATATAATTAAGCTTATATAACACATTAAAGAGATATTTTGGTACCTCAATACAAGGAACACCTCCCAGCCTTACAAAAGAGCAAGGGTATATCATTTCCTCAAGTAAATAGATAAACAATATACACTATTTCCTTCAATATAAACGAATTTTACATCAAATATTTAGCAACAATTATTTCATTATACCAGAGGGTTGGTTCAAGTAAAAGGGTTGATTAGAAAAAGATATGAACCAATTATTAGTGTAAGTGTCATAATAAGACCACCAACTAAAGAAGATTGTAGATATAATGTTGTCATCAAGTGCTTCTAAAACTTTTTTCATCGAAGGAAGAAATTAGAAATTGGATTTCTAGATACAAATATAAATCCATATAAAATCAAAATCCATTAAGCACTGAATGAGTTTCCTCGAAGGAAGAAATTAGAAATTGGATTTCTAGATACAAATATAAATCCATATAAAATCAAAATCCATTAAGCACTGAATGAAAATAACCAAGTGCAAACCTCTAATCATTATGAAAAATTAGAAATTGGGTTTCTAGATATAAATATAAATCCATATAAACTCCAAATCCATTAAGCACTGAAAGAGTAACAGAATGCAAACCTCTATACGCTTAAAAAACAAAAGCTGGAATATGAAAAGTTTCTATGCTGGTTTACCATTTTTTATTTTTGGATTTTTTTTTATTGTTCCGAGGCATTAAAATATTGGATGTAAAGTTTTTTAAGGCATATAGGATATAAAACACATCTCATCCACTCACACCCCAAGTTGCAAGAGCATCTGGCTTCTATAGCCATATAGGTTAGAACACATCTCGACCCACACCCCAAGTTGCAAGAGTATCTGATTTCTATAGCCATATAGGTTAGAACACATCTCGACCCACACCCCAAGTTGCAAGAGCATCTGGCTTCTATAAATACAATATTAGTTTATTCCTGTTTATACAATGTTTGAACGTTCTGATTAAACATTTATTCCAGCAATATTTTGGGAAAGGAAAGACCGTGTTACCATCGTGTCACACATTATATACCATAACTATACTCAAAACCGAATATTTGCTTTACAGTTGAAAAGCATCTTTTAGGATCGACATGATATTAAAAAATGTTTTTCTATATTTCAACTCTGCCTGTTTTTTGGTGCTCAAAACCAGAGAGTTTTCTTATTGACTTTCAGTTTTGTGTGTACATATAATTAAATAAATGCTCCATTGCTTACAATATTAATTGAAAATCTAACAGACCTCAGATCTGTTCTACAACCATTTGTAACCTTTGCTTAATTAAATTTTAAGCATAACAAACTTTATTACTGTCGGGTGTCTACAACCATTTGTAGCCTTCGAGTAATTAAATTTTAAGCACTGACTACCATTTGTAATCTGTGCTTAATTAAATTTTAAGCACAACTATTTGTAATCTGTGCTTAATTAAATTTTAAGCATAACAAAATTTATTGCTGTAGGTTTAATATCATCATATTCATTAGAAACTTGCTCATGCAATTTTCTACCCAAAATACAATAATAAAAGCGCTTTGAAAACTCTATGTGATGTTTTTTCTGCCCACCTGATTTTAACCAATTCCACAGCCACATAAGAATGTGAGCAAATCCTTATCCTCTGAAAGAACCTCAAAGTTTTCTTCCTTGAGCACTTCAAAATAAGAGTTATATTTGTTATCACGTGATGATTTTCTGCCAACATGATTTTAGAGGCGACTAATTCAAAAGCCACATAAGAATGTGGGCAAAATTTTATCTTCTGAAAGAACCTTGTAGTTTTATTCATCCATAACAGTTATATTTGTTATTGCGCCGATATATTCATCCAACCTACGTGTAGAGGTTCTACACTTCCTCCGCCCAATTCTGAAAGAAATCCAGCGATCTTTCATGACGCGCTTGATGTTATTCATATGGGCCAAGTCTTCAGCTACCACGCCTATGAGATTTCTTCCTATAAGCATTTTCTCACGTAAAACCCTCGAATTATCAATATTTATCTGCCCAACTAAATGGTATGACTGTGTTCAGCCACTTGTTATTAATAGATTAGCTACTGTCTACTATTACAATAAGAATCGAAAAACTTGACCAGACGTATAGCTAAAAAAATATTTCTTCTTTTGTCAGCGTGGGTGCAGAATACAATACAGTCTAACTAATAATAGTGTCTTTCATTGCAGTACTCATTAACAAGATACCTCTCGCTGGTTTAAATCAAATAGCATCCGCATCATTACAGACATGATAAATTATACAAGTTTACAAGTGGAACTGGAAAAATACACGAGAACCATACAAGTGGAACCAAGAAGATACACATTAACTATAACATGTAAACCCCAAATCCATAAAGTATCTGGCTGCAATCTCGTCTATATAGTAGAAATGTTTTGTTTTCAACAGTATTACTTGTATAAGCTGAATGTCTTTAGAACGCAGTAGGCTTACGCATAAACCCAAGGCAAGTTATTCCTACAAGATGAGTTCAAACTAGTTTTAGTATGTCTTGAAGACGAAAATTAGTATGTACGACAGATATAAGTTATACAAGTTTATAACAGGAACTAGAAAAATACACGAGAACCATAAAAGTGGAACCAAGAAGATACACATGAACCATAAGATTAAACCCTAAAGCCATTAAGGATCTGGTTGCAATCTATATAGTTAAAAAGTTTTATTTTCAATATTATTACTCTTTCAAACTGAACGTCTTTAGAACGCAGAGGCTGAGGCTTACGCATAAACCCAAGGCAAAAGTTATTCCTACAAGAAGAGTTAAAACTAAGTTTTTGGTGCCTTGAAAACGAAAATTATAAGTGTTCGCAATTTGGATAAATCCATTTGCATTGCATTTAACCCAAAAATCCCAAGGAAATAAATTAGCACAAAAGATACCCTCTTTTCTCGAGTGATTTCTTCCGTGTCTGGTTTTGTCAAAACAGCGCAACTATAAAGCAATTCAGGATTTTTACTAACATATTAAGAAGAGGAAAACTACCATTAAGTATGCTCAAACCTAAAGTTCGATATTTTTTAGCGAAAATATAGCAATGCACAATAAGAACAAATCAATGGATACGTTTAAAAATACTTACTTTGCTACTACTGTATTTGTATATCTATACAAGAGATTTCCAAATCACAGGCAACATCGAATCATTCACTGCAGGTGACTGGACACCCAATTCCATCGGGCAAGCAATCCATTTATAGTAGGGACCTAATAAAAGAAAACCAAAGTGGAATAGTAGCTAAATAAGAAGCCAAAGGAGAATAGTAACATGTCAGTACAGATTATGTGCGAAAAACTAGTCTGGTTGGCATAGAGTAGCTTATCATGAACCTGGTCCTGCTCAAAATTTTATGAGCGAATTTTCAAATGCTAAAAGCTATCTGTAGTAGTAAATTCAGAGTATGTATAGAAGATCAAAATTTAAGACGCGGTTTAATGCTGTCATATCCAATGAAAGGGCTTGATACCATGTTAGCATACATGTACATCATTTAATTGATTGATAAAGTCATTGGGACTTCCAATATGCAATGTTATCTAATTCTAGATATCCATGTAAGTCTTTATAGTTAAGAATCGGAAGACAACATAACTCCAAAACATGCTCCCTTTTGTATATTGTCATCACCAATTAAAAGGTGAGAGAGAGATGGAAACATAAAAGCAATGGTGCGATGTAGTTCTGGTACTCTTCAACAATGATGTTAGGACCATATTTCCAAATGTATAATACTAGCCCCAAGTGCTCAGAACTATGGGTTGAGGGGATACTTGGACAAGAAAATCGTGTTCCTGGAAAAACTAAGTTTGGCAATTAATCCAGAAGAGTATGAAATGTTAAGTTTATTGCATGTTCTGCCAGGCAACCGACTGGCCTTCCTGAATATGCAAATGCCTCCATTGGACAAACTTATATCTCAAAAGCTTGATCAGAAATGTCTTGCGACTTAGTTGCACCAGATTCAGCATGAACACATTAAAATCTCCAAAATAAATTCCGAACATTCAAAGAAAAGCTCACATCTGACAGCAGCCCTCTATATGTGTTCCACAACATCCTTTGCAGAAACTGGCATATCTTCGTTGAAATCAGGATAAGCTTTGCCTCTATGCACCAAGAGCTTCGAACAGGCTATTAATGAACCATTAAGCATCTTAGTATTGTTCGCATGGTAGCTGCAGAAATACTGGAAAATCAAAATATCTTGGAAGGATCTCTAACAATTGGAACAAAATAAAATCTAAACCAAAACAAAGCAAGTACTAATGTCCTTTTGGAGAATCAGAAGTCATCAGTAGCTTGTTTACCAAAACAAAGAAACTACTCATGTCCTTTTGCAGAATCAGAAGTCATCAGTAGCTTGTTTACATGTGCAGACAAAACCCTTACAAAATAATGAGCCAAAACACCCTCTTACTGCTTAATGTTATATCTGATAATACCCCTCGTTGTGGTATAATCAGTGTGTTTTTGACACAAACAACGACATATGCACTATCTAAACCAATACTGGAAAACATTCAAAATTAAAAACATCTCTCAGAATTTTATTGACAAAAACATATCAGAAGATACTGAATTAATTTTCGGAGTACAGTAACTGTAAGAGAACTTGCCAAAGAATATTTTACTGAAAACTTCTCGGACAGCAGCAAGGCATATATCAGGGTGCTGTGTAAACAGCAAACCAAACCTCCATGACTCACTCAGAGACCCAAATTAACATGCTCAAGAGGTGAAAGTCCAAATCACGTAACGCATAGCAAACAATAAAAGTAACAACCCTTCAATTCTTACAATTTGGAAGGCCTGTTCAAGAAAAGAATACAACATAGTCAGTATAGAACTAGATTCCCCGTCTGATTTTATGAGACTGACTTGAAGAAGGTGACAGTGCATTCCTGATCGCTTTAAATACAATAAATGCTATAAACATATGACACCATAGGTTGCAAACCACTTCACTTCGCTGGAAATGTTATACAAAAGGAAACAAGAGATATTTACATGCTTTGTCACTTTCTCACACATTATTCTGTAAACGCCCCAAACTAAACAAAGACATGCTCCATGAGGCACGAAACCTTGAATCACCTCTTGCCAAAAGACCAATGAATATAAATACATATTTGACAAAAGCCCATTCCTCTAAAACCTCCGAAGGAAATTGTTTCCAATGAGAGGACAAGAGAAGATGATGGGTAAACATTGTTGTGTAACAAGAACCTCACCCATCAAAAGCTTATTGGTAAAGAATTTCTGTAGCAAGGACAACACCACCAAAGACACAATTACAACTTCCCTCTTGATACACAGGCCACGATAATTTAACAGGGCTGGGGAACAAAGACTGCCTTTCAGTGCTATCGTGCTTGTGAATTTTCTCCAGAGTAAACAGACACAATACCATCTGTTGCTCCCGCAGCAAGCAGTATATTGTATGGATGAAAAGATAGGCAGCTCACAGGTCCTATTCTTTGCCCCAAAAAACTGTTATGATAGCGAACCATGCTCAACTGCTCGCCAGTTATACTAAACACCTTAATATACTGCTTTTCAGAACCACTTGCTATCACTGGAGCATGTCTATGAACAGCCAAAGCAGACAGTGAACCTCTGTGAGCATCAATTGTCAAATATGGCATGCTGCTGTTCCTTATGTCTAGGAACTGGATATCCCCAGCCTTAGAAGCACTCACTATCTGCAAAACAAAGAAAGCTGTAAAACTGACTTACTGTGTAACGTGGCATTAACAAAACATCTGCATTCTTACAGCCATAAATAAAATACCATAGTTGTAACAATGTTAAACATCCAAGAAAAATAACTTGAGCATTAATGCCCACTGCACTAGAAGGGTCAGGACCCAGGATACAAACTCGTAACAATGAATCCATAAGGTGGAACAAAAGTATTTTATGAACAGTAACCTATTCAAAAAGAAAAGTAGATTAAAGTAGCAATCTCAGCTGAATCTTTACAACAAACATAGTTTCATATCTCAGTAAATACAGGTGCAGGTCAAACTAGAACGTCAGTTACATATAGATGAATTGCTAACATATCTCAGAAGAAACTATTATGATTCTAGTGAACTATTTTGCAATAATCATTATTAGTACTCCAATTTGAATGGTTGGTAAATAATGTGTTCTTCATACATTTGTACAGGAGAGTTTTAAGCAAATTATTGGCATGCATTCAAATGATAGTTGTATGTCAGACCCTTCCCACTTTCCATCTAAAGAGATGTTTTTATTCACAAAAGTAGAAAGAATACACTCTAACCTTCGCTGGATCCAAGCCTGGTTGAAAGTCAATTCCTACAACTCTTTCTTTTCTTTGAACATGAGGCCTTGTAGCACAAACAATCCTGTAACATCCCATAAAGAGTTGTCAACCATAGTACAAAGAAAACAGTGGCAAAACAAGCAGTGAAGTCGGAAACCCTCAAAGTTTGATAAGATAATAGAAATGGACCCTAGAATATTTTGAATCAAATCATCACTACTTTGAGACTAGATTTATTATTCAGTCCTTTCCAACTAGAAGATATAATTCAAAGCATTACTTCCCAATTCCCCCTAAACAAAACAAAAAACTGCAGTTTGTGTAACTTTGGATATCAAATGTTCATCTTACATTTCCTTAGTTCTTATATCATAAAGTCTGACGGATCCATCTCCAGAACCTGCAACTAGCTGCCCGCCATGAACCTGAGATGCAGACTACAAAAGGCCAATAACTTCCCAAAAAGTTAGAAATACTCACTGAAAACCAATGCAGTAAAAATTAATGTCCAGTAAAACAAAAAGATAAATAGTGTTTCTATGACAGACATGTAAGAATTTTACAAAACCATCTTATTTCTAACATCTGTATCCTGCAAACAACATGCTATCCTAGCTGCTACTTTCACCATCTCCAACAAATCATAAGATTCAAGGTAGAAATATGAACAAATATTCTATTTCGTATAATACGCAATCTCTTAATCTGGTACACTGTAGAATTGTAAAACAAACAAATATATACAAAATTTGAACAGGACACGTCCAAATATACTAGTCTTAACAAAGCAAGCACTCCAATAGAATGATGGTCTGCACTGGTTCCTTCATCTCAATGACATGTCTTAACATGAGCTAACACTAATGAATATAGTATCTGATTCTATAATGACAGTATAAAGTCCAAATCCATTTAACAAAATAAACAAAAACCCTGTGTTTAAATACCCACATTTTCTATGTTCAGAGTAGTACAGTTTGGAAGAACTCGTAAAAACCTCAATGAAATATGTATATGGGGCAGATAAACTAACCAGGGCTGAAATGCAGCTTTCTGTAGAAGATGGTATACTGCAAGCTAGTAGTTCTCTATCGAGATCCCAAACCATGATGGAAGATATCTCCCCAGATGCATACTGCACATAGAAAGAATGGTCAGAGTTCATAATTAATAAAGATATATCACTTGAATGAAAATAGAAAAAATCTCATGTATGGAAACTTACACGCCAGCTAATATAATAAAACCTACAGAAATGCATTCTCACTGAGACCAAAGATAGTTCTTATTAGAGACAAGGTCGACTTGTAAACAGAATCTTAGAATTGGAGATGAGAGTTTGACTACTAAAAGCCTTGTTCTTATGTAAATAAATTATCAGAAATGATTAGTTGAAGCTATTAATCCTGGCTATTGAAAGGCTGGTCAGTCTATTTTTTATTGACTGGGTTGTTGAAATCATAGTGAATCATTTTGTTTTGCATGGCAGCCCAGCTTGCTCTACATGATGAGCATGACTCTGTTTACATTGATTATTAGAAAAAGGGCATTTGGAGCAATACGTAACACCTTTCCTGGAATCACAGCCGTGAAGGCAAATGAGATGAGTGAAAACCCATAAGTGACCCCAGGACGAGGCAGGTACAAGTCTTAGGTGAATTTGATGGAACAGATATGCCTTGGTTGCAGCATCTAAACTGAAGCTATTTTTAATAGCAAAAAAAGGATACAAAATTTCATGAATAGCATTACCAGATACCCTGTCAACTGCTGCCAGTCAACCACGGCATTAACACTGCGAGCACCAGGTCTATGCCCTTGAGTTGTTTGCCATGCTGTTGCAAGCCTCTGTTTATCTCGTTGAGTATAATCTTTCCAAACACGAACACTCCCATCACCTGTAAATTCAGTTACTTTAGCATAGGCATCCCCCATTTGCACTGACATCTGGAAAACTACACTTTGAACACAATAATCTAGAAAACATACCAGCAACGGATCTTACTTGAAGCAACAAGAAGCATGCTGTCATCCAGCTCATTCACAAGACAGAGTTTGGATATTCCCCTGTTTGGGCCATCGTGGTTGTCAAAAATATTCAGCTGTGATTCTTCATCATAGTTCCATATCCTGGAGTAAAAAATAGTTTGTCTATGCAGACTTAGTGTATGACCTTCCAGAATCCAGATTATACATGCTAACTATCAAGACAGTATAAGAGAGATTATTATACATATCTATTGGGGGAACCACATAGGTCCATATTTCTAGAAATAGCATGAAGCCCTTAAAAAGCATGGACTCGATCTAGTACATTTATGAAATCATCCTTGAATGACAAATTAAAAATAGTGATAAAAAAAGAATTTTTTATGGAGGAAAATGTCAAACTCCTTAAAGTTATCAAAAAGATATGGCATTGTGCTCAACAAGGACTACAGGAAGCACAATATTTCTTTTCCTTCATGTCAAACAACAGCAGAAGAAGAGAGAAGCCTTATGTCTCACAAAGAATACCTTCATTGCTTTCAAGTGGCAATTTCAACAAGTTGTTTGACATTTAATGAACCTCTAATTGTGTATTTTAAAGTTGAGAAGGTTAGTTCTAGGACAAAGCTTCACCTCTGATTTCTAATGGACAATAACAAATTTGGTCAAAAGAAGCAAGTCACAAAGGTGCCTGTATAAGAGCAGGCATTAAATCAATGGCACTCGATGAAAACATTACTAAAATTCTAAACATCCCATAAAAAATCATTTCTAAACAATAGCTTTTCAGGTGGCCGCTGAATTAAGCCATATAGATCAAATTTATAGCATAAATTGAATTTAAATCATGTCATCTTATGTCCTCGACTTCATTAGTAGAGCAATAGCACATCATACTACATCGTGAGAAAAATACATCCCATCTACATATGACACAGGATTAGTTCTTGACCAAGAAGAATACAACTAGGATATATGGTGGCTAATGGCATTAATTCAAAGTACCTATTATGGTAGGGGGTTCCACACTTGGCCAAAGAAATTGACCTTACACAATTGTCCAACCTTTGTTTATTGCCTGAGTTACAGGATCTGCCATTTCAACATGCAGGATCCATGGATCTGATCCGGATCCACCAGGAACTGTCCAGGATCTATCACAGGCAGAGATCCTGTGGTAAAGGAAACGGATCCCACCACCATGAAACAGATCCCAACTTTCTGAAACGAATCCTGCCTTTTTGAGACAGATCCCAAAATATATGGGCCAGTTTTGACCACGGATCCTGATCTTTCTGAAACGGACCTCACATTGTGAAATGGATCCCAAAAATATATAGGACTTTTGAGCTCGGATCCCCAGCCAGCTATTCTTTAATGCAAAATACACCAATTGGCCAAAACACTATCTGCAAGGACCTTTTAAAGCCCACTCATACTCTATAAGAACAATTTCCCCCATTGCAGAGTAGAAAAGATTGGGACTGTATGTGATTCATCCATCATATACAGACTGTGTCCGGGTTTGGAAGACTGGTCACTGAAACTCTTGGATCAAGATCCGTCATCTACAGATCCTGATCTTTCTGAAATGGACCTTGCATTGTGAAATGGATCCCAAAATTATGTAGGACTTTTGAGCTCGGATCCCCAGTCAAAGCTATTCTTTGATGCAAAAAACACCAAATGGCCAAAACACCATCTGCCTAAAACCTTTTAAAGCCCACTCATACTCTACAAGAACAATTTCCACCATTCCAGAAGAGAAAAGATTGGGACTGTATGTGATTCATCCTTCATATACAGACTGTGTCCAGGTTTGGAAGATGGGTCACTCAAACTCTTGGATTAAGATCCGTCATCTACAGACTGAAGTGCTTGGAAGTCTGAAGACTAAAGCTCCAGCACCTGTCATCTACAAACTGAAGTGCTTCAAAAGTTCAACTGACCCACGAAGTATCTAAGAAATCTTATAGACTTTGCTCTGTTTATGCAATTGGCTTGTAAGTTTGTTAGCCACTGACAAATAGTTGCTTGGTGGTTATGAGCCCTTAGTACATCCAATGTAACAAATTAAATTTTGATCTAGTTTACATTCTCGGCAAAGTAAATTGTTCTCTATATATCAATACTTCCATATTTCTATAACTCAACACCCATGTAATACATGTACAGAAAAGAGATTATGCAGTCCGAATCCTTACATGTATAACTACAAACAGAACAGTACGTATGGTCATTGGTAAGTTGGTAACCAACCACCAAAGCTTTCTCACTACCAATGGAAACAGCCCTTGCTTGCTTGGTTCACCACCGTATCATTTATGAAAATTTGTTCCTTCGTTTGTTTTGGTTAAATAGATTCTGAAAGCAGTCTTAAATGTAGTTCTCGTCTGTGCAAAACCTGGATCTCTTAACAGATGCTTGACTGCTATTATTAAGAAATGACTTTATTTAAGATAAATAAAGTATGCATATGTGTGTATATATATAATAATAATAATAATAATCTATTTTTAAGGTCACGGACAAGCCAGACACCAAATTGGTGTATGAGACCACCTCCGCCCAGCGATTTTACTGGTAAAGTCTACGGAGGTATACATACCCTACCCCCCTCTGGATTTGAACTTGTGACCTCTTAAGAGGAAACACATGTTCTTAACCATTAGGCCAATATTGTGTAAAAAAAAACAGTGCATAGAGTTAGCTCAAATAGTTGTTGCCAATATTGCTGGGCATTTGGCTACCAGCAGGTGCCCAGTTCGAATCCTCCTCGATGATGTGTACTAGTCTACACCAATGGGTTTATTAGGGAAACCATCCACAAATGTGGGGAAGCATCCCTTGGGTTCCCCTACAAGATTTTCCTTGGGAAAATTAAAAAAATTATATATATACATACATACACACAGAACACATGCAAAAACACACAAGACAAAATTCAGATAGGAATAATCAATTAGAAATAGAAGCCTGAAACTCCTCATTATATATCATCATCAATTAGATTTAGAACCCTAAAACTGTGAGCAGTAGGTTTGGGTTGAAAGGGTAGTGTTTCCATAGATTTGAACTATCCATCCCAGAGGGAGTTTGAGCTTAGAAACAACCAGATGTTTCCATGGAGAAACTTACCACCATTAGCTACCTCCTCCTCCTATTACAGCACTACAATGAGGACGAGCATTACGCAAATCTCCTGGGTAAAGGAATGCATTCTTTATTTAAAAGGAGTCTCTACTTCAGACTATTTTTTCAAAGGAAATAATCTCACCCCACACTCACACACTTGAGCGAAGAATGGGGGCGCTGACACCATGCCAGCCCTTGCAAGTTCTCCCCTTTCTTCCCCAGAATTTCTGGATGGAAGGCAGATCAACCACCAGCTACATAAGCAGCTGGTAACCCCAAAGGACCTGATGAAATTTGATCTCGAGACCTGTGGACTTAGCACTAGAGAATCTACCAAACAAGCTAATACTTGGGGTTCTAGTTCAGACTCTATGAATAAGCATTGATCTAGGAGATATTGCCCTTCAACAAGGGTCAACATTCAAAAGATATCACATAGAAGAACCCCTCTGTAAATTTCCACAACTACCACATCCCACACTAGAGTCACTATCTTGGCAGAGATTTCTTCATGGAGTAGAGATCAGTGTTGGATACTATGCGAGAAACCTCTTATTCAATAGGAGCTAATTAACCGCATCCAAAGAATGCAGAGATACCTCCCCAGCTACATACTCCTGTCCAAACTACATTATCAGATGAACCCCGAGTATAATGATAATAGAGATACATTTATGGCTGACAGATAAGGGAGAAATTATACTATTATAGTCATGTAAATTAATAAAACCTTCTATCTCACTATCAACATACATCCTTGATTTACACTAATATTTACTTCATTGCCTTCACATTTGTATCTAACTCAAAGATGCCTTGAATGGTTATTTCAGTACTGTAATAAGGTATCAGCAAATCCTTTGGTAAGTTTAAACAGAAATACAATTTCTTTGTTTACTCTCAGAAACACTACAACGTTTACTAAGCCCAAGGGGTTAGGTCAACTGGTTGATGCCAATGTTGCATGGCATTTGGCTAGTTCAGTGCTGGCCTTAGTCACCTGGTTCATGTTCGTATTCGAATTTGGCAACAATAAAATTCGCTAAAAGTTCGCCTAGCCAAACCCCTTTGATAAAGTTCGTCATTAAGTTCGAATATATATATATAATAGTTTTATAAATAAGACTTTTATAATTAGTATAATTTTATTATATTTATAAAATTATATAACATAAATAAAAAATTTAATGTATATAAAAGCTTACATTAATAAATAACATATATGAGTTTATAACAAATGTGAGTTAATATACCGTAAGTTACGATTATAAATGATGTATTCCCAATAATAATACTTGAGTAATCTTCGTCTCTGTCATCGAGCTTAGATGAGGTTTAGGCACAGCGGATTGAAGTTTAATAATCATGTGCCACAATTCCACGATAAATTGCGAAGCTCCTCCAATCCGATCGGCTGGGCTTTACCAGTGAATTGCATGCACAGTGTATTCTCCCTCGCATCACCACATCGGTTTTCACAGAGATCGCTGTTCATTCCATCCAAAATTGGAATCGAGGAAACTAACGGCAGAGACAGTGTACCCTGTGACCATTTTTATCCGTAAATGTACATTCCATGTGCTCGACCAACAATATTTTGAGTCGGATTCGGTAAAGATCATCCTTGATTCTGAGATATACACTAATTTTGGCAAATGTCTGTTAAAAAGAATGAATTTACTTGTAAAATTAAGTGTGATACTAACTAGAAATAACACACCTACTATTCAACCGAATTTGAAGGGATTTGTTCGTCCTCCATTCAAATTTGGCTAATTTCGAACTTGAAGGTGAAAAGTAGCCGAACCCGGTGACTAAGGTGCTGGGCCGCTGGCAGTTACCTGGTTCGAATACCCCTGAGTTAGGCACACTAGTCTATGCCAACGGGTTTATTAGGGATGCCATCCATGAATATGAGGAACCATCCTTGGGTCTTTCCACAATATTTTCCTCAGAAAAGAAAATGCAAAAAAGTTTACTCAAATTGGCATAGTTCAATGATATGTGTGTAGTTGACTATCTGGAAACCTCCTATTTTCAACTGACTCGTTTAAACATACCTCATGATGGGATCCAGTGAATATCATTAAATCAACAGACACCTCACTATTTAGAGATCAAGTTTACTACATGGATATCTACTGATAACAGCCAGATAGAGAATGATAAATAAACATTCCAAAGACCAGAAAATTAAAACCAATAAAATTGGGAACAATGCTAAATGACAAATATCGCAAGAGTATAAACATAACTATAAGGAGGATAATAGGCTATCCATATATTGGCCATCAATTAGGGTCAGAAAAGGGATGACATGACAACCAATATATTACCTTACTGTCTCCTTCTCATCTGCAACAATAACAACAGGAATGAAAGGATGGAGCAATACAGCTTTCAGCCCGACCTCACAACATGTATCCGGACTTTTTCCAATTTGATCACTGATTCTGCTTACACCTGTAAATAGTCAACTAGTATTAACTAATTTCGCCAATTTATCAGAAGGCTTCACATATTTCAACCTTATATTTGGATAAGAACTCATCTTCTCAGGACATAAAGAAATTATTTACTTGGGAACGACTAAAATGCACGTACTAGAATGTTGACATTTTGCAATTCTTTCAAGAGTTAGCCTCTCTCTTTCTTCCCGTCTTGCTAACGCTTCCTCATCATCATATGGTGCAGACAACAAAGGCCTTGAGTAATGGCCACAACTCCAACTATAGATAGTTGATTGTGGAAGGAGGCCCCTTTCAGAAGATGATGATCCACCAGAGGCTAAGATTGAGTCTGCTAAGCCAGCATCTGCAGCAGTGCGCATGAGCGGACTGAATTCCAAGGAGCATACTCTACGCATTCCAGTTAAGTAGCTCTGTCGAGCTGGGGGACTTGCAGGAGGCGTTCTAAATGTAATAGGTAGATTTCCTGTCATCAAAATAATTCAGCAATATTTTAGGTCTAATCAAATGCATAAATGTATAGGCAAAATATGTACAATGAGACACTCAAGACAAGAACCAACAAGAAAGTCTAGTAACACTCATGGTTATTCATTGGACATTAATAAAATTATATTATCTTACGTTATCTTCATGGTAGCATTGATTTCCATGTTTAAGCTTTGGCATGCTGTCATTAAGCCAGCCATTGCTCTACTTAGTATACTTCAAACTAGATCCTAATTATATATTCCACTAACATGCACACCTTTACATTTTGCTACATATAACGGTGCCAGTTTTAAAACCTCACCTGAATTTAAATCTAACCAAGAAAATGAACGTGCCAATCCAGGTAAACTAGGAGAAACAGATGGAACAGGAGAATCCCGGTGCTGTCCAGCCCCGCCTGTAGGCCTGGTTGACTTCATTACAACTGGCTCCACACCAATTGTGCATAGTATTTGACGTCCCAAAATTGCAACCCATGGTGCTGGATCCCTTGCCAAAGTATACATGGCTGCAACACATTGTGCATATACTGCATTATCCATTGATTTGGATCTTGGCAGTCTCAGATTCCCATTACTGGCAGCATCAGTCAATGACATCCTAGACTCTGACCTCTGGGATGAACAATCAGATGAAGGAGAGCCCTGCATAATACTAGTTGAAGCCAGAGGGCTGCTAGTGGATACTCTTCCCTCACGAGCTGAGGCATTGCTGTCACTTCCTACTCTTAACACTGGACCGTGATTAGCAGAAATTACATTAGAGGATAACATAAACTGGCTTGCATTTGTATAACTGCTAGTTGGACTTCTAATATTTGCCAATGATGGAAAAGAATTCAAAGTGGAATTGGATGGCGGCTTCAAATATGCGGCAGCCATTGATTTCAGATGCTTGTTATGACCAACAGCAAAGCGTGATAGGGCTGTAAAACAAAGGAAAGCATCACACCTTTCAGCTAGCATTAGCCCAAAAAAATTGAAATATTATAAATCTAGGTCACCAATTCAAAGAAAATTTAACTTCTTGTAGATTTCCACAAAGATAATATAAGAAACATGACAAAAGTCAAAAAAATGCATTACCTACTGCAAGCTCAGCCCGGACAAGTGGACTTGCATCAGAGAGTACTTTCAGGAGATGTTTTGCAATTTCTTGCTCTGCCTTACTTTTTTCATCATCATCATCATCATAATCATCATATACAGGGCCATCTCTTGAGGATTCAGTTCCAAGAGTTAGAAGAGTTCCTAACGCATAAACAGCAGATGCTCTTACCTGAAAGCCAACAACGTGGTTATCTCTGAAAGTTCTCTTCTTGATGTTATAACATAAATAGAAAAATAAACCTTACCTCTGGTTGAGGTTCATATAGAAGAGAAGAACATATAGCTGAAGCATTTTCGCGTAGGCCTAGTAGTTGAGCTTCTGGAAAACCCTCCCACAGTTTTCCAAGACACAAACAAAGCCACTGCAAAAGCTGAGGCTCTGGCTGTGCCTCCCCTGGAGGACCAACTTGCATATGCTGCAAGCATACATTAATTAATCCAGATTGAATACACGCTTCTTGCCCTCGACGATGCCCATCCACAATAACAGCCAACACAAAAGCTGCCATAGCACGCTGCTCTGCAAATACGTCTGTGCTGTCAAGGAATCTAATAAAGTATTTGTGACCACCATCCTTGACCAAGTCAACTTGGCAAGACTGCAAATGAATATTTTCCACAGAAATCAATATCAAAAAATGGAGAATAGTCTGCCCCTTAACAAAATTTAGAGGCCTAACTAACAGAATGATTATCGAAATGTCAAAAAGAGAGCACAAACAGAAAAAAGAAAAGAAATGGCTTGTCCAAAATCTTTATCAGATCATCCAATTATCATTTCCCTTGTCTCGGCTCTGTCATTACCTTGTCAAGAGCAAGAATCTTAGTCCAGATAAACACGAGAATTTGTCGCAGCTCTGTCGCTGTTGTTTGCAGCAGTTTGAGGACATATGGGAATATTCCAACAGATAGAGCCTATAAAACAGCCAAAAATATGGAATATGTAATAATGTAAACAATAAATAAACTTACCACAAATCCAGTTATATTGTTAATGCCATAGAAACAGCACAAATGTTCAGAATAGAAAAATGTGTACCAGATCCACCGCCCAGGCTCCCATGTCTAGGAATCTTCCCAGCAGTAACAAAGCCCGATATCTGTGAGATTGACTAAGTAATACCTACAGAGATGGGACTGCTCACATTAAACATCATTGTAACAAGATAGAGTACAACTAAAAGGCTAAGTAACATTGAAGAAAACACCACCTAAACATTGGCATCTATAAAATTTTACAGAGCATAAATTCTAGCTAACAATTGACCATAATAAACAGAAGCAAATGAAATGAATAAAAGAAGTAACCACAGAAGGGGAGTTCCATTGTTTTATTTTGATTTTTTGTGGTTTATGGGAGGTGATCTTACCTCAAATAAAACTTATGTTTTTAGATCAATAGTAACTATTCTGATTCGAGATAAAGGCAAGCAAGAAATAACAATGAAAGAAAAATGCATAACAAGCAAAGTCTCGAGATGGTACCTGCACAAGCTCCTGACAATATTATAGAAGTTCAGATGGCATTTGCAGAGATGATCCAACAACTAACTACAAAGTAGACGCTTCAACTTGGAAGAAGAACACTGAATGTGGCTGTGAAGTATTAATATCCAAAGTCCAAACTTTGAACTGAGAACACTGATTAGGGAAAAAAATACAAGCAGGTGAAGCTAGAGGCTTGAAATTATTCCATCGTACTCCATTGGTAACAATAGAAGATAACTTAAGAAACAGAAATTAACCAGTTCCATTTCAAATATGGGCTATTGCATCTCTATAGTAGTTTGAAAGAAGGAAACTATATAAATGTCCATGGATAACCACGAGAATTCACTTGGACTGAATAATATCTGATATGAAAATATCATGTTGCATGAGTTCTAGGGATTGAGGGCAGAGTGTATGGGTTTATTGAGTGCGAGCTAGAACTTTTACCCATATTTCTATAGAATATCCAAAATGCATTTAAAATACTGAAAAGTCAAAACATATCAGAATTGAGAAAAAATCCCAAAAAACCTACCCAGGAAATTTTTTAAATTGAACATGAAACATACCAGGGATCATTCACGATTCTGTAAATATCAAAAGTACAATTAAAAACTAAAAAGATAAGACTATAACTATAATCTTAAAAGTTATTAATGCATTTAATAAAAGTGTGCAGGTATATAGTCTATGTTGTTTTACACAGACATACATACACAAAAGACACATTATAATGAGAAAGAGTGAATTCATTCTTTTTCATTAAATGATGCAATATCTCGATACATAGTAGGAAAAGAGTGTGTTATGTCACTCTACATTACCTAACAATGAACTACTATACTAATTATCACACCAGCATAGATCCATCTTAAACCCGGATCTATCAAGCACCGAGAGGGATCAAATCTCTTAAAAGTCGAAACATATCAGAACTGAGAAAAAAATCCCAAAAACCTACCCAGAAATTTTTTAAATTGAACATGAAACATACCAGGGATCATTCATGATTCTGTAAATATCAAAAGTAAAATTAAAAACTAAAAATATAATACTGTAACTATAACTATAATCTTATAAGTTATTAATGTATTTAATAAAAGTGTGCAGGTATATAGTTGGGGAATTTATTAGCCAAGCTGGCCCCATGAGGGACACTCTGGGATGAGTTGGCACCAAAACAGGCCCATTTTGGAATGCCTTGAAACAGGCAGTCGAAAAGCTTTCTCAATGCCCTCTTTTATGGGCCAGGAACGTTGGGAATGTTCCCAACATTTCCAATGCTGTTCCCTGCCAAAATGGAATGTTCCTTAAATGTTCCAAAGTTCTCTGCAATGAAGGAACTAGAGAAACAGGTCAAGCAGCAGTGGGAATGAGATCTTGTTTAACTATGGTAAATAAATTAAATAAATTATAAGGAATGCACACAGCATTTCCAGGCTACAATATAATCAAGAAAACAAAAAAGAGAATGTGGCATACAGAAGTAAATGCATCAGGAGAATTTATAATAACTAGAATACAAGAATATATTAGGGCACAGGAGAAATCTGTGGCCAAAAACATCTCTAAATTGTATTACTATGTAAAACAAAATGACCTGCAAAATTTGTCATTAATGATACTAGACAGCTATAAAATGATGACTTCCAGAATCACAGAATTCACCTGGAGAACAATAGGAAGCTGCTCTGGTGGCTTTTTCCGTTCAGATCCATGTTCCAGCCACACTTCAAAGGCCGTTAGCTGTTCCGTGAAGAAAGGACTTGGCTAGAAAATGAAAAAGAAGTTACAAGTTAACAGAGATTATGCACGGTCTATGTAAGAATTTGCAGAAAAGGATTCAGTTAAGCCTCAACTGTTGAGGCTCATTTTTCTTTGAACTGTATAAATTATGCAAATTACTGGGATGTATTTCAATTTTGAAGAGTTTTTCTATTATGCAAAAGCCCAGAAACTCTCGAAAAGCCCTCTTTTGGGCCTGAAACATTGGAAATGTTCCCCACATTTCCACTGTTGTTCCCTGCCAAAATGGAATGTTCTAACTTCTACTACATGTGCCAAAGTTATCCGGAACAAGGGAACTAGAGAAACGGGCCAACCAGCAGTAGGAATGGATTCCTCTGAAACTATGGAAAATACATTATATGAAATCCACACAAGATATACAATTCAGCATGCTAGGAACCTACTTGAAACTCAACACTTTGATCCTTGAGCAAAGTTGGAAGCTGAGAAAGACAAATTTCAGCTGCCATATCCCATGCATCCCTGTACAGGGAAATACAATAATAAGTTCAATCAACGAAACATTTAGAAATGAACATTAATAATGAAAGGAAGATTTCCAAAACACATTACCACATGGGATGTTGATGAGTAGGTGGCAAGAGTGGAAAGGAAAGGGGAGAACAGTTTGCAGTGCGCATGATGCGTTCTGCAAGCAAGAAATTTCGGAAGAGACTTGCAACCAGAAGGTCTTGTCGAAACAACCTCTGAAACAGTTCTGCAACAAAAGCACTGTGTCAGTAATTTAATGTACGTATTATGAGAATAATAAGCGTTTCCTTAATGGATACTAAAATGCAGAGGTGATTACCACGAGGTAAGACATTCCATGCAATAGTATCAGTCACTGCTGTAAATATCCAATTCAACTCTCCTAAAAGTGTTTTCCGTTCATTTTGTCGCCCAGGTATCCTATCAATCAGATTAGGATCAAGAGAATCTCGAAGCAATGAGCGGGGACAGAACCTGCAACCGTCAGAAAGTTAAAAATTCAAAACCAAATTCTTCAATCAAGGTTAAAACTCTGGTTGAACAAAGCTCATGAAAGTAAAATACACCAGAAATAAGGTAAACCACAAATTCTGTTATCCCAGGAATAGAAGAAGTAATGATTTTGTTATGCCAGATACAATAAATTTGCAGTGCTTTCTCTTTCCCTTCATGATAGGAAAGCGAGAACCTTTACTATTCTTAGTCAATATTAATAACCTACACAAATTTCGAGATAACCTAGAAAATTCCATAATTAATGGCTCTGCCTTTACCATTTTCCCCATCAGTTAAGCAGGGGAAAACCAAATTATCACTCATGGGCAGGATGCTCGTCCTATTATATAAAATGATGACATGATAGCGGTGGGGGTCGCAAATTCAAGCACTTAAATCTCAGGCAGGATACCACCATGATAAATAACTGTAAACATCACTTTTATGCTAAGTTGCACGAAACATGTACAGGTTTCCAAATGGGAACGCCTGGAAACATGAGCCCCAAAAATGGGTACGTGGGGGAAACGTGGTACATAAAAAATACAAAAACTATAGTGTAATAAGGAAATTGTTATTCACTGAGAAATGAATATTTCTGAATATTAATATTTGATTGAATGATAAAGATGAAGATGATTACACTACCCTCGTGACGGTTGCTATATAGCATCGACTGGTCACGAGGTGAGGAGGTACGTGCCTCTTGATTTAATTAAATGATATTTATTATTATATTTATTATTATCATTTTTATGTTGAGGGAGCGGGGATAGTTACGGGGGTTGTGTGAGGGAGCGGGAGTACGGGAATGGTTACAGGAGCAGGGTTTACGTGGTTTTAGTAGGGATTTGGTGGGGAGGGTGGGGGTTAGGAACAAGAGATGGGTGGGGGAAATTAATGGGGAAAAATGCACAGGTGTGGGGGAAATTTATTGGTGGAAGCTTAGATCAGAACGAAAGCTCCGATACCACTGTAACAAGGATATTGTTATTCACTGAGAAATGAATGTTTCTGAATATTAATATTTGATTGCATTATAAAGATGAAGATGATTACACTACTCTCGTGACGGATACTATATAGCATTCACTAGTCACGAGGTGAGGAGGTACATGCCTCTTGATGAAGAGGTATGTGCCTCTTGATTTAATTAAATGATATTAATTATTATTACAATTATTATATTTATTATCATCATTTTTGTGTTTGTAACATCTGTAACAAGGAAATTGTTATTCACTGAGAAATGAATATTTTTGAATATTAATATTTGATTGAATGATAAAGATGAATTGACTACACTACCCTCGTGATGGTTGCTATATAGCATTGACTGGTCACGAGGTGAGGAGGTACGTGCCTCTTGATGAAGAGGTACGTTCCTCTTGATTTAATTAAATGATATTAATTATTATTACAATTATTATATTTATTATTATCATTTTTATGTTTGTAACATATAGCTATATAGTTTTTTTTAAATAACATGTTAAAATAAGCAAGAAAATAAGAATGATACACATAAATGGCATTTTATGAGACCCGAGTCTTATATCAGGTCTCATAGAGGATTGCATGAAGCAAAATCCCATAGTTTGGTCCTCTTGACTAATGCCAATCCTGTACCCTCATACATGATAGAATCCAATGGAAACACTACAATCCTGCCGACCCTGAAATCCTGAAAACTGTCTGTTGAATTCTGAATGGGATAAGAAATTCTATTTTCTCCATGTAAAGACTTCTAATGAGGTTGGAACCACTCTCAAACATCCTGAAAACAATTAATGGTAATGTTAAAAGTTCAAGTAAAAGGATAGAGAAGGCAAGATAAATGAGAATGTCGGATAGGAAAGGTAAGATAAAGGAGAATGTCAATTTTACTTGCCAGTAATTACCAACATGAAAAACTCCTCAAAGCTAAACCCCCTATCTCTGTTTTTTCTTAATGAATCACTGGCACGGATAGGGTGATATTTTCCTATCTGTCCCATGCCCCTCTCCGACACTTAGGTGGCCCGAAAACTTTCAAAAATGTGCCCAAAATATCACTAGAAATGGCCGAAACGGGATTGGAAACAATGCTGGCCGTACCATACATGTTTCATTAATTACCAACGTGACAAACCCCTCAAAGCTCAATCCCCTATCTCTGTTTTGTCTTAAAGGGTCACTGGCACGGATAGGGCAATAATTTCCTGTGTCCCACACCCTTCTTGGCCACTTAGGTGGCCCGAAAACTACCAAAAAAGTGCCCAAAACATCACTTGAAATGGCCTAAACAGTTTGGAAATGCCGTCGACCATACCGTACAATGGTTCAAAATTTGGAAACGCCATACAGTACAGCCGACAGCATTTCCAGATTTGGAAATGTCATACAGTACAGCTGGCGACGTTTCCAAGTCATTGCACCCATTTCCAGTGGCATTTCCGGCACTTTTTTGGAAGTTTCCAAGCCACCTAAGTGCCCAAGAGGGGTGAGGGCCACATAGGAAAATGGAAAATATCACCCTATCCATGCCAATGATCCTTTAAGACAAAACAGAGAGAGGGGATTAAGCTTTCAGGAGTTTGTCTTGGAAACGTCATACGATACAACCGGCAACGTTTCCAAGTGTTTTAAGTACTGGGACATGGCCCAACTAGGCATTTCCTGCAACATCACTTTTATGAAATTTGTTGAAAATGAGTAAATAGGTCGAAATTGAGTAAATATGTCAAAATTGAGCAGAGATGGAATACATAGTCTGAGGTAATGTTGAGCAATATAATGGATGTAGATCAGGCACAGTAAGAACACATCTTTAAAACTGAGATCCCAGAACTTCAGAGGGAAATCTGCCTTAAACACTATGTTACCGGATCTGTGAGGCCGGGGCCTGGGGGGCTGGATCCGCAGATTCTCGGATCGGTTATGGATTCGGATTTGCCGGGATCTGTCTAGCATCTGCTCTGTGCACTGTAACTGTCAGACCCCGCTCTTCATAATAAGTATGACCTGCAAAATCCAGAAATTTCTCCTGCGGTTTGATCGAAGAGTCGGCAAAGAAAGGTGTTCAGGTTGGACCGGTCGGGGGCAAGAATGTTTATTAAATTGGAATGGTTTATATTACTGTTGGGAAGATCCCCCGGTGTGCGAAATCCAGAGGTATTCTCCGACGGCTTGATCAAAGAACCGACAAAGAAGTGGGCCGGTCAGACCAGTCAGGGGCAAGACCGATTATTAAATCCGGATAGTTTGGCAGATGATGGTTTATTTTTTTAAACATGTGAATCCAATTCACTTTATAACAAATATTAAATAATTTGGCTCCCTTTAATTTATGCTGATAGTTAATGTTCACATTATAAGTTATAACGATTATTTAATAGTTTGGTTCCCTTTAATTTATGCTTCTAATTTTGTATGATTGATAATGTTCACTTTATAATGATTATTAAATAGTTTGGTTCCCGTTGATTTATGCTTATAATTTTTATGATAGTTAATGTTATATTTTAAATTAATCATTGACTATTTAAAATTTATAATCATTATATAAATAATTAATGTTTAATATTTTAATTAGAGTTTAGGTTATATATTATTTTAATCAGTTATATATTATAAAATTATTTTCATCAGTTATATATTATTTTAATCCAGAGGTTATATATTATTTTAATCAGTTATATATTATAAAATTTATAATTTTTAGGTTAAAAATTATAAAAAATATATTTATATTGTTTGTACTTGGCTGTGTCCGATCCTGGCTTTTCAAAAAACTAGCGGATCCGGATCCAGATCCGAATCCAAATCTTGGTAACTTAGCTTAAACAATGTCTGACCAAGAGGTCAATGCACATAATATCTTAAATGCCCTGAGTGAGGTTTTCCAAAAGAAGGGTTTACAGGAGAAATTTCATGAAATTTATAAAAAAATGGATGCTTGAAAATTTTGCATAGAAACAATGAGATTATTTTTTTTTAAATGGAGTCATGGACCAAAGATGCCAATCTAAGCCATCATTTGATTCCAATAACCATACAAATCTGGTTGAAGTAGCCCATACGAACTTGATAAGCAGCCTATGCAAGAGATTCCAATCAATTTGGTGAAGACTTCAGACAACTATAAATTTGCAAGTTTGCTTTTGATCATTAGACATTTTTTAAAAGAGTTCCAGAAGTAAGATTTTCAGAAGAGTAATTTTAGGAAAATTATCAAAAAACTGGATGCTGACAAATTTTGCATAGAAACAAAATCTTCGAGTCTCCATTTACTAAAACCAAAGAAGTGAACCTCTAGTAGGGTTTATTATTCATTGAGTCTGAAGAGTGAATTTCAAATCTATTTCAAACATTAAAAATGGTTGGTGGGTTAATAATGGTCATGCAAAAGGATGGTCACGTAATTGTACTTCATCAACCTCGCCAAATACAATTCACTTCCAATCTTTATTTTGAAGATCTTATCTTGTGCACCACGATATCTTCCTTGTCCAAAGGCTGTCTTTTTTTGTATCATGAACAAGCACACCGGTCATATTTAGAACTTAGATTATTAGGACTTGGAAAAAATATTAAATGCTCACTATTAAAGTGATGTAATAATGGGGCATTTAATGTAGCCATTAATGTAGGGGTTAATAATTAAGCATTTGGGTGAAAAGTAACATATACTCCTACCTACTACTATGTAATGAGGCATTGCATCATCTATTAAACGAATCTGACTCTTTCTTATTATTATGTGTAGTCATGTCCATGCTTGTGTGTATAACAACCAAAAACACATAAGATAAGATAACTTTATTTATGTCCACAAATGTCGAAGGAAAAGGCTAGAAAGTACAATCAATGATCCATGGACTATGAGAGTGTCAAGAACACTATTGAAAACTAAAGAAGAACTAACATAGTAAAACAAATACTGTCAATAAACAAAAAGATAAAGAGTCCAAAAGAAGAACTAGAATAGTAAAACAAATACAAATGACAATAAACAAAAGATAAATAGTCCATGCATCATGCATCCTCTAGAAACACTTGGGGGACGAGGGAGACTAATTGGGTGATACTAGGTGGAGCTATGGAGCAAAAAGAACTTTCTACCTCTAGGAAGGCTTCAGCCTCGAAAAATAAGAGGAAGAAAAGATCATGGAAGCTCCAAATAATATAGAAAAACTTTTGTAAGAAATATTTGTTGATGCAATTCTCAAATGAGACCTCTTACTATGACCCCAACCTGCATTGCCACATTCGGTAGTCTATTTCATTTAAAAGGCAACATTAAAAAACAAATTGGTCAAATCTCAAGCAATAGCAATTGAATTCTAATCAACATAAAATCAAAATCATATGCAAATTTCTACTATAATGGAATATTAATATGACATCTAAAAGATAATTATGTTATATATAAAATATAAATCTATTATATTAGAATTTTCATATTTTGAAATAATACAGTGACTAAATTTGCAATATGCTCTTAAGTTCTCTCTACCCAACTTTATGGTGAATTTTACGATATTTTTTGCTCTAGCAAGTTTATCATAATTTCAATGCCAACAAATTTAGAAAGATGTATGGAAATACCATATTTATGGAACATAAACAAAAGGTCAAAAATATTGAAAGATTTGTGGAACTTGTTCACTAAGTAGAACAAATTTTCTAATTGGCCTTCCTTAGCTTGGAAATTACATCAGTTGGATGTAAAAACAACATTCTTGAATGAAAAGATTGAACAGGAGGTCTTTGTGGAACAACCAGATGGTTTTGTACTGCATAACAAAGACACTCATGTATGCAAGCTAAGGAAGCCCTTGTATGGTCTTAAGCAAGCTCCTAGAGTTTGGTATGACAGGATTGATGGCTTTCTTAAAAGCCTAGGCTTTCAGAAAAGTGATGTTGATATGAATTTGTACTTCAAGGTAACAGGGAACCAACTGTTAGAAAGTAATGGATGTGCTCGTTTAACCATAGACAATATAGCAATATTGTCACCCAACCATAGGCCGAAGCCACCCCCAAGCACCTTAACCTTGACAGAGAATGATTATGGAAGCAAACCCTAGGCTGAATAGCCAAACAAAGGTGGTGCACCTCTCTCCAAGGATAGCACACCAAGCAAGAATAACAGAAACTGATCAGAGAGTCCAACCCAGAAAACTGAAAATGCAGATTGCAGAACTGCCGACAGCAGCTGCTCCCAAGACTTGCGCACAAACTGGCCAACTACAGTGCACACAAGTGTTCTTTTGCAGTTCTGAGAATACTGGCCATAATGAAGACCGGCCTCCTATATTTATACTGTTTCTACCAGACTATCTGGGCCGACTTCTCATTCTGGATGCTAATTACTTAGTTTATAACATTTCCTTTAGCCAACTTCTTCTCTTGGAGGCTAATAACCTAATACAAATCATTCTCTTGAGCCGACTTGTCTTCTAGGGTTCTTAATCAATTATTTAGGGTTTCTTCTTGCTTCCCGAAATATTCTCTTCTCGTCAATTTTACACGTGGACGTAAATACCTCCCGCAGCTACCATAATATCAACACTCCCTCCCAGCTAGGGAGGTATTGAAGGCAACAGTCTTGAGCACAAACATACCATTCAACCGATAGCATCATCATAGTCGTACAGACTATCTCATGATTAGATCATGAACACCATCATCACTATCAATGTCATCTGACAACATCAACTGCATCATCTCTCGAAACCATACTCCATCTAAGTAATCAGACCCACTGTTGAATATATCGCCGAAATATCGAATACGTCGCCGACATTTTCCCCAGGCCAAAACTTTCACCCGAAAATTTCGTGACATATCCGAAACTTTGAAAGTGTTGCGACAATTTCATTAACTCCCGACATTTTGCCAATGTGTCGCGAGTCGATACAATATGTTGGCCTGCTGAGGTTTTTTGCGGGTAAAGTGCACACGAGTGGGGTTTTAGAGGCCGCGGGTGCCTTTTTTTGGTCACTATTTCAATTGTGAAGTGTGAGAGAGCTAGGGAGGTGTGAGGAAAGCCATTGTGCATCTACCCAAGGAGGAGAAAGCCAAGGATCTTGCTTCCATTAGCGCCAGCGGAAAGATCATGATTTCCAGGTATGATCAAAAACGTTTTTCTTTTATTTGTTTGAAGTTTGAACTTGAAGATTTGAACTTTGTTTTCTAAATTTTTAGAGTTAGGCTAGGGTTTGCAATGTGCCTCTTCTTGTTATTTTTGAATGGAAGATTCAATCATTCTAATTCTTTTATCTCTTATTATTTAACCTTTGCATTATCGTGTGTTTATTTTGGTTTTTTTTTGTGCCATCGGTTTAATATTTTCATCTAAAGAAAATGCCTAAGGCATTGGATCTAACGTGGGTGTATGGTGAACCAGTGCAACTCCCCAATAAACAAGTATTGACATGCAATCTTTGCGGCAAAAGGATTTTTGTAGGGATTAACCGCTTGAAATACCACCTTGCCAAAATCCTTGGGTTTAATGTGGATCCTTGTCCAAACAGTACCGCGGAATTATGTGTATTGCAAACCAATTACTAATTGATATGGCTAATAAGAGGGATGCGACCGAGGCTCGCAAAAAATAACTTGCACGTTCCACTGCAAATAGATACACCGGAACAAGTGCCTATGAGGGGGGACCAGTACGACAATCCCACTCCTCAGCCATAGGGCCCTCAACATTTGCAATCCCCTCAACTTCTGCAACCCCCTCATCAACCTCATCTTACTTTGTGATGAGGTCAACACCTGGGGGGCAACCTTCTATTCGATCATTGATTAAAAAAATAGAGACGGAGGAGGCCAACAAGCTTGTGGCCAAATGTTTTCTTTGGAGTGATATACCTTTTAACATTGCCAATAACCCCTTCTACCATCCCATGTTTGAAGTTGTTGCAATTGTTGGCCCGGGGTTATTATGTTAGTTGTTGGATGGCTTTATCCGAGAGATAGGCCCGCAGTATGTTATCCAAGTCATCACGGACAATGTTGCTAATTATGATCAAAAACGTTTTTCTTTTATTTGTTTGAAGTTTGAACTTTGTTTTCTAAATTTTTAGAGTTAGGCTAGGGTTTGCAATGTGCCTCTTCTTGTTGTTTTTGAATGGAAGATTCAATCATTCTAATTCATTTATCTCTTATTATTTAACCTTTGCATTATCGTGTGTATATTTTGGTTTTTTTTTGTGCCGTAGGTTTAATATTTTCATCTAAAGAAAATGTCGAAGGCATTGGATCCAATGTGGGTGTATGGTGAACCAGTGCAACTCCCCAATTAACAAGTATTGACATGCAATCTTTGCGGCAAAAGGATTTTTGCAAGAATTAGCCGCTTGAAATACCACCTTGCCAAAATCCTTGGGTTTAATGTGGATCCTTGTCCAAACAGTACCGCGGAATTATGCATATTGCAAACCAATCACTCATTGATATGGCTAATAAGAGGGATGCGACCAAGGCTCGCAAAAATGAACTTGCACGTTCCACTGCAAATAGATACACTGGAACAAGTGCCTATGAGGGGGGACCAGTACCACAATCCCACTCCTCAACCATAGGGCCCTCAACATCTGCAATCCCCTCAACTTCTGCAGCCCCCTCATCAACCTCATCTTACTTTGTGATGAGGTCAACACCTGGGGGGCAACCTTCTATTCAGTCATTGATTAAAAAAATAGAG